>CM067369.1:36112923-36160423 GCA_034401795.1 Chaetoderma sp. LZ-2023a
GCATATCCTACCACCGTACCATGCTTCTAGAAACAGCAATAGCTAACTCGGTTGTCGAAAACATGATCCAATTCAATAATCTGTATGTACCACCATTTCTAAAGAAAGGGATATTTGTTTGCTTTGCTGTGGACAACACCGATTTTGCTGAGGATACCATTGATGGTAAAGCTACTACACATGGAACAATTGTTGCGGTCTATCAAAAAGCTTCTGCACCCGGGGAATCCATTGCACCACCTTTAAACATTGATGATGCAAAGAGCTTATCCATTACACCACAACACACATCTATGTTGCCATGCGTCAAACCAAAGGCTCAACCTGGAATGCAAAGTAATTTTGTGTAGAGTAAAACCGGTGTTGCAGACACTTATCAGCTGACCCATATGGGTTGGGTCATAGCATCTGTTGTTGCGAGGATGGATGAAAGGAAAGAGATGTGTTTGGTTCCTGGGTGGGCTGGATATAATTCACTCCTGTCATCAAGTAGATATCTAACCAATGTTGGTGCATTGCCTCTTCTCCCAGAGCTGGCTCATGAATGGTCAACGCTAATGACTGTAATTAAACAAGCACACACATTGAAGGAGATGGCTTTTGGTAAAGACCATCTAACAGTCATTACTTTTGACATGGCCCTGTATGAGAAAGCAGTGCAGCTTGTAGATGTCAACGCCAATTTAATTTGGTGTTATTCCAAGACTTGGTGAACTCCATGTCGTCATGGCTGCATTGAGAGCTCTCGGTACTTCTATTGAGAATTCCGGAATGGACGATGCATGGATCGAGGCTGATGTCTTTAGCTCTACCATAACGACACAAATCCTGAAATGCAGCACTACTCACGTTCTCTTCATGCTCATATCTACAATTACATCGCCTTGTATGAACTGGTCTTTGACGACTTCTTCAAAGAGTATCCAAATCTAAGGGATGCATGCATATCAGCTACAGATGACATAGAAGAGGCATGCAGTAAATCAAACCAAGCCAGCCGGGCAGAATCAGTAATGCCGGCTCATAGCAATCTTCTTCAAGTGCTGTCTAATACTGATATGCTGAATCGCTTTCAGACATGGGTGACAAAGAGGTCCCAACATGCGATGTTCAATTCATTAATGAACTATCTGCACCATGTGGAAACAATCCTTTTCTTTGTCGCAGCATCCCGAAATACTGATCTGACCCTTCATCTTGAAGCTGGAGAAGCACTGAGCAAGTTTTTCTTTGCTTTGATAGAATCAAATACAAACGTCTTTGGCCAAGATACATAGCAGATATGTATGCACTCAAGCAGAATCATCCAGACACATGGCAAGAATTTGAAACTGAAAACATTGCAGTGACTAAGAATGACATTCCATTCACTTCAATTGGTGCGGATCATGCATGTGAGCATCTGAACAAAATGATGAGAGTGCAATCAGGACTAATTGGAATATCTAACAATGCAAATGCGAGACAGCGATTTTTCCTCGCTGCTCCAGAACTGTCACCGTTATCCCGGGAATTCAAGTGTCAATTTGATTTGCAAGAAGACAAAGTCAGGGATCACCATGGCATTGGAGCAAGTGCTGTTAAACACGAACACACCACAATCGACAAGATAAAGGTTGCCATACTGACTCATGGTAATCCTTTCGCTGCTGAAGGTGACATGATCTACAACATTATCTCACTTGCTTATGTACCACAAGAGTCGGTACCACAAATCCTGGATGTAGACGAAAGAGGACAGACATTATATGAAGAGTATGTGAAGGAGCGCATTAATGGAGAGGTAAGCCTTTGGGTACCAGTGAAGCATGAGAAAAATAAGATGTATACATTTGGAAACAAAAAGACAACAGTACTTATTCGTGACAAAGCTGTTGATCTCAAGGAAACTAAAGATCTATATGCTAGGCTGATGATTCTCGCAAAGTCGAGTCGAGAGATTGATTTGAAGTATTCGATCGGCAACTTTGAATTCACACTGACACCGGGGGCGCTGTTTGCTCCGTGTGGCTCTGTCCTACAGTGCACCGACAAGTCGAATTTAATCAAGCTCCTGACTGACCTACCACAAACTGAGAGCACAGAGGATTCACTCTTATTAGGTGCAACAGAAGCAACCGCCGTTGCAACTGCCGTCGCAACTAATGAATCTAGTAGGAGAATCGCAGTTGTGGATGGAATGGTTCTCGTCCAGAAGCTGGCAAAGAAACCAGCAACTATTGTGACAGTCAGCGACCTTAGTAAATGTTTTAATGACAGGTTAATGAGTCTGATACATATCAAGCGGATTCCCGACAGAGAAGACTATTGAGTACAATAAAGACTCATCTACCTTGGTCATAGCATCATCATCAGGCCAGACAATAAGTAATAGAAGCCTACATTTTGAGAACAACAATCATGAGGAAGTTGATACATTAATGATCTATCATGCCATATGTGCAACACAGCGACATCTTGATACAGCAGAGTTGGTGATTTTCTCTCCAGGCACTGATGTCTTAGTGCCGGCAATAGCATATTATGACAATCTACCTAAGAATACGTCTATCTCAATGGTTTCTTGTACCATTAGGCTACGGCCTATATGGAAAACTCTAGGCATGGAGAAAGTAAGAGCATTACCCGCATTCCATGCCTTTACTGGAGCAGACAATATTGGCAGGTTCTATAGGATAGGTAAATCAACATGGTTAAAGCTTTTCCTAAAGGCAGACAGCGATGTAATCGACGCTCTGATAAATTTATCGAGAAACACTGAGGTCACAGATGAGCTACTTTCAACTCTGGCAAAATTTGTGTGTGCTGCATACTGTCCAAAGTCTATTAGAATCGAGAACATCCCAGAGTTACGTTGGCATTTATTCTGTAAGCAGCTTGCTGATAGTGAAAGTCTACCGCCTACTATTGGTGCTTTGAAACAGCATGTCCTTAGAGTACAAGTCCAGGCAAATGTGTGGGGTCAGGCAGACATTTCACATCATGTGTTTCTGGATCCACTACAGAATGGATACTACAAGGAAACAGGTGGCCAACTAAAGGCAAAAACAACAGATGTTTTACCAGCTCCAAAGTCTCTCATTGAGATGGTTAGGTGTCAATGCAAATCGAATTGTTCCTCTCATCGATGCTCGTGCAAATCCAAAGACTTACCATGCACTGAGCTTTGTCAATGCAGCGCAGAGTGTGAAAATGATGATGACTCAATCTTTGATGTCACTATATCAGATGATGAAGATGACGCCAATGTTGCTAGGTAGACAGCAACTGATGCAGCACATTGATTGTTGCTTGAATACTTAGATTAAATTGGTGAGATAACTCTGTTATATGCCAAATAAAATTCATCATTGCAACATTATCACAAAACGTTACAAATTTGCAGATGCTGTCTGTAAATTACATATTAAGTCAGGACTTATCTACCAAAACATGATTTCTGTTATTTGAAGTTTATTATAAATGTTACCAATGCATTCACTGACCCAGAAAACATAGATATAGACATCAGAATTATTAATCTAGGTCATATGGTTGCAGATATATTGGATTTCAAAGCTTTTCGATGGCGGCCATTTTGAAATTCAAGATGGCCGCCATGAAGACTTTTGTGCAAATGCAAACATTGGTTTTTTGAAATTGACACATTAAATGCTTACCGAAAATATATAGTTTTACAAATCCCCAAAAATTCTGAACGAAAAATATATTTTTTACACTGTGACCCTGACTAATAAGTTATGCATGCGTCAGTTGTCAATTTAAAGCTAGATCTATAGTTTCTCTGTGTATAATTTCTAACTTCAGTCATGGTGAGACTTCCATCCAACGAAGCTATAATGCATCAGGCCACTTTTCTGACCTGGGATAGGTGGAGCTGAAAGACACGTGTCTCTAAGACAACATACATTAGTACTAGGTTTGTTCTATGCCGCCGACCTATGACATATGGTGTTTTGTTAGCTGGCTAGGCGCCAGTATCACATGGAAGGAAGTTAATACATCCACTTATGGTGTATAAAGTCAACTGGTTTGTCTGAATATGCAACAGCGTCATAGGGGCTGGAGAACTTCTGTTCACCTCTACCCGCAAATACGCCTTGCAACATAATTACATTTTTATTTAACAGTATTTTAAGTTTTACGTTTAATTTTGACAATGCAACAATTTCTTAGAATTGTTGCATGTAATATAATATATTATTAATGGTCAACTGATTTGCCAGAACAAATTCTTTAGGCACACCTACGGATCAGGTGCGGTTTTACGTCAGAGTTCCTGATGTTTTTACATAATGAGATTTAATATATTGTACAATTTTTAATAACAATGCCTTGGCATTCCGTGGTGCTCTCGATAGACTAATTTTAGTCTATGAAAGTTTTTTTGTCACATTTAGGAGACAGCCGCGAGGACTGCTCTTCTCATCATCTCGGCCTAGGAATGGCCCTTTCTGGTTTTAGCTATTCCCCGCCCATCTCTAGCTGAGCTCCACCCACACCTCGCTCGTGCTGGGATCGATAGATCTCTGAACACCCTGACTATCAATTTCCAAAAAACTACACAGGTAGGCTGTTGAATATTTTGAAACTAATTTGACTGGGTGCTGTTGCTGCCTAAGGCAGTAAAAGCGCCCAGTCAAATTAGTTTCAAAATATTCAACATCATGTTTATTAAATAGCAAATAATTACAAAGACATACGATTCATACAACGTGGTGGATTCTTTGGGATTTGATGACGGTCTATATGGAACCCTTTGTGACGTAATGATTGTGACGTCATCATGCACGCGCTGAGCTGATTATGACGTCATACGAGGTCAGATGATGGATGAATACCCAGGAAAGGTGAGTTTGCTTTGAAGATAAGTAGGTAGTAAACCACACTGAAAACTACAGTGGTTACGGTGACTTACATTAGACATTGATTAGTTTATTGGTAAATAGAGATGTACAATTGTATACTCTTTGTCTTACAGAAGGAGAAATACGTGTCATGGAAAATACAACAGGCCCAATGGTTATAAATTAATAGCCAAAGTGGCATACCTGATGAGGGAGGGGTAGGAAGAGACTAATACGTCCGGCTACTCCACACCTCGTGATAGCGCCACAACGTCGCCTCTTCTCGCTCTAGGCAACCCAAAGACTAATTAACCGCTCACGTGTACGCGGTACAGCCTCTCGGTGGGTCCATTCGGTAAAGGCATTAGCGTTTACTATGGTAATATAATATGTGATAATTTACCACTGATGCCAAGAACGGTGGTGGTTGTTACGGAACCAGTTCCATACGCAACGTGATGAGAAATGGCTTTTTTCTAGCCAATGTGTATGGTTCTTGGTGGTTGTACTCATATTTGAGAGGATTAGTCTCTCATACTAATGTGTCATGAGACTTGGCTACTTTTCTTGGTCCTCCCGATGATGAGATCAACAGCTCCACCAGTACAGGAATGACTGGTTAGGGCCAATTGTAATAGGTATGGGTTTCCAATGCCATTGTAACTGGAATGAGAGCGAAAACGAACATTGTTAAGGTAAGAGATGTGATCTTGTCAGGTGGTGACTATTTGTCAAGTCTAAAAGTATTAGCTGATAAATCCGCATACCAGAAATATGCAAGAGAATGTTTGATGCAGAAATAACCCGCATACCCAGAATGGGAGGCATGGGTCACAGTTTACTTTGTTTGTCCCTCCCGATGATGAGATCAACAGCTCCACCATTACAAGAATGACTTGTTAGGCCCAGTTGTAATAGGTAGGGGGTTTCCAGTGCCATTGCAACTGGATTGAGAGCAAAAACGAACATTGTTAAGATACGAGATGTGATCTTGGCAGGTGGTGACTATTTGTCAAGTGTAGAAGTATTAGCTGATAAATCAGCATACTAGAAATATGCAAGAGAATGTTTGATGCAGAAATAACACGCATGCCCAGAATGTGTGGCATGGGTCACAGTTTCTATTGTGGTTGAAGCATCAAGGTATGACGAATGCTATGTCCCATCGTGGCAAGAGTGTGACAAGATGAGGTTTATGATGCAATGTGAAACTCTTGTCCACATCCGCACACTGATGTAACTATCATACAAAAAATCAAAACAGAAAGAAAACAGGGAGGGGAGCATAACTGAAAGAAGCCATCGGAATGTGTGGATGTAGGGAATGGCTTTTGAAGGGTTAGCAAGAAAGGGGTACACATGCTACACGTCAAATGTGTGTGAGCGTGGAAATGGGGCTAATCCATAGTGAGTGTACCACCAGCACATCCAAGCAGGAGGATGATTACCGATTATTTTCTGCGATCATCGGGGAGGGTACATCAGCATCGCGGAATGGATGGAAGGAAGGAGGGGGCTGACAGTGTCCCATCTATGTATGAAAAAACAAAAGAAATGGATTGGGGCTGAAGTTGAGCTCTCAGAGGATGGCGACTCGACAACCAGTATGTTACAACAGAAAAGGATAGAGGAGAGACGATCCGTGGAAGCATCCACGTCCTCCGTGATGGAAGAAAGCTGTCTTAATGGAAGGCACAGGGAGAAAGCTGGTATGACCGAAGAAAAGAAGGATAGTCACGCAGATAGGGTCTTCTCGAGCATGTCCTGTTAGCAGCAAGAGATGGAGCGGATGTCTCCACATCCACATAATTCCCTAATGTTTCCTCTCATATGTACTATTCTGCGCTGAGTAGAAGGGACATTGAGGTCTGATGGGGTGATCCAGGAGCTCATTCTGAGGTACGTGGGTGGTCATAGGGTTAGAGATTTCATCATAGGGATTCCTGCATTCTTGGAACCCACTTCCACGTCTCCAAGTGGACTGTCGTCAATACAGGTGCATGGTCTTAGACAATCGAAATGCAAGATAAATATTTTGCTGTCTGCCCCCCCCCCCTTAGTTTATATGCAACGTCTGATCCTCACTTGAGGATCACATATGGTCCCTTCCATACCTGGCAAACTTTTGAGGATGGATCTTTATTGTATGTGGGTCTCATTCCAACTCATTTTGTATGGGATGATAAGGATTGCAGTGCACACAGTGATCAAAATACGACTTTTGATGTTGTAAATTGCCAGATAATGTTCTCACACGTGCGAGTGCACCTCTTCTATTCTCTCCTGCATCAATTCGATGTAGACGGAAGTGCTGTTGATTACTTCGATTATATGTGCATCATAATATCCAGGGGAGAGGTCACGTCTTATCATGAGATGCACGGGTGTAAAGCAAGCGCGTGTGTGCACTAATGTATGTTACACTTATCGAACATATTGGAGTCAGTGAGCACAACGGCTAGTGCTCTATTGAACTGTTCCACCATTCCATTCCTGCTAGTGTGAAAAAGGTGTCATTCGAGTTTTTAATATATTGAGTCATTTGAATAATACTGAAATGAGTTTGCTCTCGAAATTAGAGCCATAATCTGAATGTAGCGCTTGAGGCATTCGAAGTGACAAAAGATGTTGATCAGGAACTAGGAAGGCTTCCACCCACTCGGTAATATACTCTTATAATACAATTAAGTATTAGTTACCTTCGTCTGTAACTGTTAATAGGCCGAGTAAGTCAATGGAGACTCGTTTGAATGAAGGGCTGGATATTTTTATCTGAAGTGCAATGTTTCTACTTCTAGGCACTAACATGCGACATTGGCAAGGTATGCAGTTATCTTTATACATTTTGATGCTGTTAGTAATGTTAATTCAGTGGAATGTGTGAACTTTATGCGCTCTTTTGTCCATTTTTCTGCTAAGTGACCAGCATTATTGTGTAATTGTTGAAGTACAGGAGTCCGCAGACTTCCCGGGACAACGATACACCCTTTCATATATTAAATGTCTTCAATAAGATAGCATTCCGTATTCTGTGTAACGTTGGTAGAAATATTTTATGGTAGTGACATAAAGGTAATTCTCGGAGCCAGCCACATACATGTTGTAAATGCGAACATTATCAGGAGGCCGGAATTTGAAATCTACTCATGGAAATGTTGGTAAGTTTGGTGACAGCGGAGATTTCCTCTCCTAGGGCCAGATTTTGATGACTAAGTGCACCCGCATTTCCATATAGTTTGTCTGGACGATGATTTATGGTAAAGCCAAAATGTTTGCCACCTGGAAATTTGTCCTTCTGGATTTTTAGATTTTTCAGCTAGTGTAAGGATGAGTGGTCTGTACATAGTGTGAACGGATGATCGCATAGAAAGTGCTTGTAGTACTTAGTAAAATATACAGCAGCCAAAAGTTCACTTTTAGCGACCACATACCATCGGTTTTGCTTTAGGGGTGTGATCTACAGCCTAGGACATGTTCATTTCCATCCTGATTGATTTCTGATAAGACAGCTCTAAAGCCAAACCATGAAGCACCTGGCTCAAATATAAATTGAAGTGAATAGTAATATAGGATCTTATGTAAACAGTTAGCTTCGTTTTTAAAGATTGCAATGTGATTTCACATTGGAGAGTTCATTCAAATAAACAGATTTTTTGAGTTAATTGGAAAGGAGGTACAGCGATTTCACTGAAATGCTTTATGTACCTACGATAGTACTGACATAGCCCTAAGAAGCTATGTGTTTCCATAACGCAACTTGAGATATGCCATGATGCTACCACATGCATATTCTCCAGTTGTGTTCAGATTTCCTCTGAAGAGACTGCATGTCCAAGAAATTCGAGTTTTTTCTGAAAGAAGTGACATTTCTTCAGTTTTAGTCTTAAGATTAGTAGCAGCAAAATGATCTAATACATTCCAGAGATTATCGATAGTATTTTCGAAAGAAGACCCGAATACAATGTCATCTGAGTAGCATAAGCACACCTTCCATCGCAGCTGGCAGAGTATCTGCTCTATCAGACGATTAAATGTACCTAAGGCACTTGACAGCCTGAATAGCATTTTACAGAATTGGAAATGTCCGTCTCAACATACGAACGCATTTTTCATGATCCTCATCCTCCATCGCTACATAGCAGTAGCCATTGTCTAGATCAAGTGTACAAGACCACACTGCGCCAGCTAAAGAATATAAAGCTGGGTCGATCCTATGAAAAGAATAAGCGTCCTTGATGCTTAGGTCATTCAAGATTCGATAATCAATACAAAAATGAATGGATCCATCATGCTTCGTCGCTAATACAATCGAACTGGATAAAGATGAGACAATAATTCTGCTTGCTAAAATTTCATCTACTTGTTTATCGTTTTCTGCCTCCGTTTGGAGGGGAAGTCGTCTAACAGGGATTCGCACCAGCCATGCATTGCCAGTGTTGGTTGAGTGACACACTAAATGTGTTTCTCCCAAGTCTAAGTCACATTTGGAGAAAGAATGTTGATAATCGAGTAATAAGTCCCGGACCATTGTTTTATTTTCTCAAGAAATACCTTCGGTAAAGCTATTGTACAGATCATGAAGCTGTTCATGAAGGTCTAACATTATACATGACTATAATTTTGCGAGGGGGGGGGGGAGTCCTAAAGAAATTCAATATCCATCTATTTCAAGCATTTGTTCCTTGGTGTGGATAATTCACCTTTCCAGAGTATCCACCCATCATATGACGTCATAATGAACTGCGTGGTGTGTACAGTGACATCATAATGAATGACGTCATGAATGACGTCGATAAGTACGTCACGAACGCATATTTGATGACGTCTATGGGCTGTTGTACAAATTGTTTGCTTTTACTATTTAATAAATATTCTGTTGAATATTTTGAAACTAATTTGACTGGGCGCTGTTGCTGCCTATGGCAGCAACAGCACCCAGTCTAATTAGTTACAAAATATTCAACAGCTTCCCTGTATAGTTTTCAGGAAATTGATAGCTAGGGCATTCGGGGATCGATCAATTCAAACACGGCGAGGTGTGGGTGGAGCTTAGCTAATGATGGGCGTGGCATAGCGAAAAATGGAAAGGTCCATTGCTTCTGTGGCTTGTAAGAAATATGCGCCTACTAGGGCTGAATTTTGTATTTCTGCTACTATTATCTGCTGGATAAATTTGAGCTCGTCAATATAAATGCCGAAATTTGCTTCATCAGAAGTTTTCAATATCACTCCGGTAGCTGAACATCAGTATATGTGAGTAGGTTGGAGAGCTGGATGGTCGTGAGAAGCCATGGATCTATACACATAGTTACTAATTATTGTTAAAGAGGGTACCATATCAACTGTTGTGTATATTTCTTGTCCAGCAATGATATTTACATGTGTGTCCTGTAATGACAGGGAGAGACTCGACTTCATTGGAGGGGTGGCTGCTTTCCCCTAGCGCCAACTCTGTTTATATATCGAGTCATTCTCTCGCTTTGAGAATGCCCATTGATGGTTGTTGGTTGATTACAGAATGGGCCCTATTGTCTCTGCTGTTGTAACTGCATGAGTTGGCCATCTCCGCCTGAAGGTGAAGCAGAGGAGGGCTGGACATTGCGATTGGGTGGTAAAAACGTAGATGTTCTTCATAAAAATTATAAGTTGGTGTGGTCATGTCAGAATTCTGAACACAATGGACATGGACACAAAGGATGATGACCATTGTCCAACCATGATCAGCTGGTGATATAGTATTGGTGGTAGTGGAGGGAGAGGTAATGGCAGAAGTTACTGGAGTGTATGTCGTGTAGTTTGCGCGGCAGTAGTGATTTAGCTAGGGAAGTGTAAGGGATCCCAGGTGGCATGACGCCTCGGATACGTTCTAGTTTAATGCTGATGGATGGTTACCAGCTGCAGAATTGCACAGATTCGGATCCGAAGGTTTTACAGGAAAACCATTATCTCAATGGCCCAGTTGTTGGCAGTAACAGCAGACACTACCCAGTTGAATAGAAGAAGATATACTCCCTCCAGGATATGGGTGAGTGAAATGGACATTCGTTGTTAGTGTCTTCGAAAGGTCTCCTCTCTCTATCGTTATTGTGACCATTACTACAATCGTTATTATTATTGCGGTAAAGCTCTCGGCCTCCACGATTATTTTATAGTATCCCATCCTCTACCATGGTTATATCATTGGTGTGATTTTAATTTATAATTTGACCTTGTTTAAAGTTATTTCCATGATTATGTGTACCATTTAATTCAGTGGGTAATGTAGCCTTCGCAGGTCTATGTGTTTGATTAGTAATAGTTGCCTGGCGCTAGAGGACCGCTTTTCATGGCTAGAACCATACTTCTATCTACTTCACACATTGGTTGAAGAAGCCAGCAGGTCTCTGCATCTCTCATCAAATAGCTTTCTATGCATATAGCAGTCTTGAGTAAGGATCCTTAAATCTTAAATTAAATTTGCCTTATAGGTGATCTTTTTGATCTGCTTAATGATTTGATAAAAGCGTTAACATTGATTCACAGGCCTCTTTATCAAGTATTTGCTAAGAGTGTGACATGAGAAAGCGAACACGGCTGACCAATTCGGGAAGTCTTTCTTTCAGATAGAAATCTACTTGTCTCTGCCTCTGAGGCATTACCGAAATGCTCGCTCAAAGCAGCAAATAAGGATTCGTACGTGGGAGGTGAAATTAGATGCATATCGGTCAAAACTTGTAAAGCTTTGTCACATAGACAAGTTGCTAAGTAGTTCCCCTTCTCTTGGGAACTGCGCTGATTAATGCCTGCTATCATATCAAACTGATAGCTATAGTTTTTCTTCCATGAGGTAAGATCTGCTTCACGTGTTGGGATGGAGGCTGCGTCGGGATGGAGGCTGCCTCGGCTACAAAACATACGTCAGCCTTAGAATGGGTCGATGGAACAGTAACGTTACTACAGGGACAACCATTCATTCATTCATGGCGAAAGAATTCAGCTGCACAGTTCATAACAGCTGCCCATCCTGTCACCCTTCTACTACTCGCGTTGTCTTAGCGCTTAACCCAATTTCAAAACAACTCTACAGAAAGTTGTTGACGATATTGAAAATAATTTGACTGGAAAGTATAGGCAGTAACAGTTCACAGTCAAATTAGTCTTCAATATATTCGACGAAATATTCCTTACAGCATAAAGAAGTTGTTGTTCTGGTTAAAGGGAAGGCTTCAATCTCTTACTGTTAAGAGGAGTGGCTGGATATCTGTGAGTGAGGTATAATCACGCACGAATAACGGACTCGTATCAATAAACGGCAACTTATATTGTCAATGGAGGAGTCCAATTTATCCATCAATCAGATGACGTCATAATCAACAATGTGACGTGTAGGATGACGTCATAATCAGTTACGTCATGATTGAAGTAGCTAAGTTCGTCACGAACGCTTAATTGATGACGGACTATAAACGCTGTTCTACCAATTGTATGGCTTTACTATTTAATAAACATGCTGTTGAATATTTTGAAATTAATTTGACTGGGCGCTGTTTCTGTAGGCAGCAATATCACCCCGTCCAATTAGTTTTAAAATCTTCTATAGCTTACCTGTATAGTTTTCTAGAAATTGATAGTATGGGAGTTCAGGGATCAATCAATCTCAACACGTGCGAAGTGTTGGTGGAGCTTAGCTATTCCTCTATTGATCTATTTTGCTATAATTTACGCAATTAAATTATATTTATCTACTCGCATGTCTAACATAACCCTATTAAAATGTAAATATGGCTTGCAGACATACGCTGACTCAGATCTTCTCAATTAATTAAGAGACTATTTCTTATAGTAGGAGTGATTTCGTAAAATAGATTACTTTTGTCCATATTGGCGCAATGAAATACAAGATATCTCCTCTGAGAGCAGCTAAGTTAAAAATATTTTCAGGAGAGGCCACAGACAAACATATATAGCGTTGGGTGTTGCAATATTGGAACCGACAAGACCAGGGGGCTTCGTGTAAGCTCTAAATTTTGGTGGCGCCTAAATAGAAACTTGTTCAAGTGTGAAAGTTAAAATAAAAGCTGACCTAGAGGATTAACCACTAGTCGGGAGGACCAAACAGGCAATGTTTGTCTGTGGCCTCTCCTGAAAATATTTTATATATTTATATATTTATATATTATATATATATAATTAATGCCAACTGAGATATATATATATATATATATATATATATATATATATATATATATATATATATATATATATATATATATATATATATATATATATATATATATATATATATATATATATATATATATATATATATATATAAATCTCAGTTGGCATTAATAATATATATATATATATTTATATATATATATATATATATATATATATATATATATATATATATATATATATATATATATATATATATATATATATATATATATATATATATATATATATATATATATATATATATATATATATATATATATTTATATATATATATAATTTTTATATATATATATATATATATATATATAATTAATGCCAACTGAGATGTGCTCAAAGAATACTTAGTACAATATTGGTAGATAATTGGACAATATGCATTTCAATCAAGCCACAGGTGTGCAAGGCAGAACAGACATTTACACCGGAACAACATCTTGGATGACCATGCGATGACCTATGGACAACAATATCACAGGATGTCTTTATAAACAGATTTCCGGTTGACGTGTCCAACATCTTGCCATTGTATGACAAAACAATCTAATTAACCATTTAACTCAAGAATTTGGTTAAGAAAATTTTATTTTTATCATAAACAATTTTGATCTTCGGACAAAAAGATTATTTTTGAAATTTTACTACTGGAATGACTGGATCGGTGATCGACCCAGTCATTCCAGGCGTATGTATGTATGATTACTGTATTCTGCGGCTGTAGTTGTAGAAACATCCTACAGCTGCAATCAGTCCTTCTTCGCTTTTGCCCACGGTGTCGTGTCCTCAGCCAAAATCCTTAGCTTCCTCAGGTCCATTCTTGACTTGAGTGTACCGAGTCCTGCTTTCTTGAGGTCACCTCGTAGTACGCTTAGCAGATTTATGCAATGATGTCCTCTTCTGGCTCTGTATTTGCTGGCTCCGAGTAGGGCGAATTCCAAGGCTCTCTCTCTGCTGGTGTGTCTTCTGGCATCCTTAGCACATGGCCAAACATGGACCATCTTTGCTGGGCGACTTTTAGAGACAGCGGCGGCGTATTACACATCTTGTATAGTGCATGGTTGGAAATTATGCTCTCTGGCCATCGGTGTCCAGTGTTGGTGCGTAGGTGTTTGCGGTGGCAGGCGTCACGTTTTCTAGAGCTGCCTTTGGAGCTGCCCAACTGTTACAGTTATACATCATCAAGGATACGCAGGTTGCATTGTATAAACGTGGTCTTTTTACCAAGGGTATCTTTGATCTACGAATCCATAGCTTCCAGAAGAACTGGAAAGCTATGTTCCCCATGATGCAGCATGCAGTAATGTCAGCAGTACTGCAAAGCAGTGAGCCCAGGATTGTACTTTTCCTCCATGGTTCGCCGCCACGGAGCGGATCGTCATTTTCTTTAGTTTCATGCTTTGTAGATAGGTATATGTGGGTGAACTCTGTTTTGGATTCATTCAAAAAGAGATTCTCAATTTCTAGTTTGCTTGCAGCTATTGGGAGAAGTTCATTAAGGGGTTTCTTTTCCTCATGTATAAAGTCCACACTGTCAGCATATTTCATCTCTATCGGCATTCACAGTATTGACAGGGTGGGTGTGTGGGGGTGGGGGGGGGGGGGGGTGGAGTTTCCCCGCACATTTCAATGCAGCAGCCAAGTAACAGGTGAAGAGCACAGGGGAGAGACCATCTCCCTGTGGGGTGCTGATTGGTGCCTCAGACTCTACAGACTTCACTGATCGACCGATCAGGTACCGGCCGTACCAGCTAAGCTAAGTGGGTATGCGCCCGCCCATCCTGGATTCATTCCCTGAACACGACCCCCCCCCACCCTCCATGGGTAGAGCTATAAGCGTATATGGGCCTATGAGAGAGATCGCGTTGTAAAAACGACTAAGTTCGTTAAAGCATGTAGAGCGCATGTACACGCTTAATACTATTTTGACAGAGCGCGTATTTCACAACCAAGATAGGATGGCCCTTTTAGTGTACTGAGTAGGTACATTGTAACCCTTTTCAATTACATATTCCCGCCGAATCTGGCATTAATCAAGACCAAAATTCGACGGGCTTTCCAAATCTGTAAACCATTTTAAAATCGGTTAAGAAATGGCTGAGTTGTCCACGGAAAACCCCATTTGATTATCTTCAAACTATTGCGGTGACGTCGTAACCACGTGTACGCAGAACTTCTAGAATGTTCTAGAACAGTCGACTGCGTTATTATCAGCTACGCGTGATTGGCCGTTGCTCGACTGATGATTAGTTGAAGCCTGTGCCTATGACGTCACGAGTAGTATAAAAGGAGATGAAATCCAGAACTCGAGAGCATCCTCGGCCAGGGGCCGAATAAGTTGGATCTGTGCCAGCACTATCAGCAAGACAGGCATTAAGCAGATTACTTCTGTCTCGGGAAGTTTCTCTCCCGTAGCCACAGCAGCAATCCAACCCACCGCACTAAAAGCAATTTTGTGTCTCTTGATTGTGCGGGAGCATTTTTGGAACTTTTGACTATTGTTCATGAATAAATCAAGAAGTAACTCGGAACACAAACTTGCGGTGATGCCTTTCCCGGCCTGAACATGTGATTCTACAGATGGAGAGGCAGCGATGTTCTTTGGTGGATGATTCGCCGGATTTGCCGGCCACGCCAAAAAGTGGTTATTCAACCGCCCCCGCACTGATGTCGTGCAGGTTTATATACACTTTTTGACTGCAGCAAGTAAACTATGCTCGGTACGTTTTAAGAGCTAAGTGACATACCCCGCACCATTAAGCTTAGTTATGTATCTTCATCAGTATTCAACAACCCCCGCTGATGAACGGGTTATTATTAACTTCCATCCATACCCTCAGTGTACGGGAACTTTCTCCCTAGCAGTACTGTTATTATATTACTTACTGACTGCTCGTTAGACATTCTATATTGTGATTACCATCCTGAGTTCGATCCGCTCCCGTTCTGGACTGCATACGGGAATCCTGTTTGCAGGAACCGACCTGCGGGAACTTTCCAGCTTCCAGAGAACGAATCAACTCACGTCACACCAAGGGTGAAGTATCAATTTCAGTAACAAGATAGCCCGTCCTTAAGAATGGCTACCGATTATTCAAGTAACTATACTTAACATTTTAATTATTCCATTAATTACAGCTTTAATAATTATACTTTGTCTGTATAAATGGTCCCGATGGCTAAAAGGAACCGTAATGGTCTTAGGACCGCTAGTTATAATTTCTTTATCTGTTTATAGTTATTCTTATTTTTCCGTAAAGTGTTTTTCGCTAACCGCACCATAGTAGGTCCGTCAACCTATACTTTATATATTATTCTAATCATTTCACAACGTATTACTTGTTCTAGATAGTTTTATATATGGCAAGCAGCCATCAGTTCATATGTTTTGTTTAGTTGTAGAAAATGTTGGACTGCAGTGCACGTAGGAAACATTATACAGCAACATTTTTATATGCATCACGTTCTCCTGCCACCAACAATTTTTCACTGAGGTCGCTGTCCGTGCTACAACTCTATTTAGCCCGGCATGCTACCGACTAAAAAGCCTTTCTATTCAGCTCAATAGGATAGGTCTAAATTACAAAATACAGTTCCAGATTAGAAGTCGAACTAACCACTGGAACAATCAGCAAATGGGTGAATATCCCGCCGCAAAGCTTTCTGGAAAAGCCCTTCAAGTTCTTGCAGATCTTGGGACTGATTATACGCCAACCTGCACCCAATTGGAACGAGCATTAACAGAATGATTTGGCGACACGGCTCTCGGAGAAACAAGCTGGTTACAACTTTAAAATCTCCGATGACGCACGGGAGAAACTCTACCAGAGCTTGCTAGTCAAATCAGGAGACTAGTCACCTGCGTGTACCCGAGCACCAATATAGAAGGCGTAATGCGTTAAGCGGTGAACCCTCTCTTAAGGAAAAACTCTTCCTTGCTGACCACGGGAGTTTAGTCCGATTGACAGCCACCGTGGTCCGCATAGAAAACTTTCTGGAGCTGGAGAAAACCAACGTCAAATCCACCCTATCAATGAGGTAGAGGGTGCAATAACCGCCACACCGACCAACGTTCACACCACATCAACAGCCTCCACGCCTACAGCACAATCGCCACCACAGACCACTTCACAGAATTCCTATCAGAATCAAGCGCCAAGAGGAAGGGGGTGTGGCCGCAGAGAAGGCCACAAAAGAGCCCCGGGGCATGGGAACCAGCGCAACAATAACTTTAACTGCAACATGCAGGAACGTATGGACGAGATTAACAAACAGATCTCTGCATTGACAAATTTAGTAACAACACTCAGCACGAACCTCGCCACAACTCACTTTAGAACAACGAACACCACCAACACAGCACCGTCACCAAACACCTGTTTCGGATGCGGTCTGCCAGGCCATTGGAGGGAACAGTGTCCTAACCGACCTCCATCAGCAACGCCTGCCCCTGACAGGAGAAGCTGTCAAACTCCTAAGGGCCCGCTTCCAGGCTCAACTGTGGCCCCAATACAACAACGTCCAGTGGTCGACTATCACCAACAAAACTCAGCTTTTACACATACACCAAAACGCACGGCTTCACATACGTCGATGCCTACGATGCCTCCCACATCTGCAGCATCGCCATCCCCCTCTATCTCCGCACATAACAAACCTTCTTTCCTCTGTAAAATGGCAGTGGGAGGTCGAAGCACCTCCACTGAAACAACGTTTTTACAAGCACCATTTCCCGCCAAGAAAACACTGGATTCATGGTGTCCCTTGGTGGTATGCAGAACACCGTCCCACACAACATCATCTTTCGCATCCACAGACAGCAGTGACTCAGGAGAAACGGTTCAAACCGCCTCGTGGATTCGTAAACGTCGACGTAGATGGGGAGACACACGTCCCTGGTGGCGTCACTGTTTCTTCTGTGCTTCACTAAAGCATCCAATGAAGCATTGCAAGAAATGGCTCGTACAGCTAGAGCTTATCCGTCATCCCGTACACACTGCTGTCTACACCAACACTGCTCACCCAGAAATAGCAACATCTCCATCATCATTGCTACCCCCAGCTCCGTCTTCACCGCAGCCCCCACAGCAGTGATGCCGACACCAGAGAGGGATAGGCTCCTCGAAGGGGGTGTCGGCAATAAGCAGTAGTGGGCTCGCAAGGGTCCGGGGACACGCAAAACAAGTCCATATAGTTCAGAGGAGATACTGAAGGCCTACGTGTCTAAAGAAGGATGAATTAACATCCTACTGTGGTACCGTCTAGTCAGCGTATTGTTCGGGCTACCGAGATTTTTTGTTCATCCTGTCTCGGTAAATGGACATGCGTGGTAGGAGGTGACAAACCTCACCCAGGGTTAGAATCTGCAGATTCTTTTGGGGTTTTTATGATCTGCTAGAGGGGCTCTGTAGGTAAGGCCGCGGAAAACGGTCAAAGTTCGTATTCTGTTGGCAGATAGGTATGGATCAGACTGTCGGTTGCCCATGAGCATGAGCTTAGATGGTGATCGCTATCGACTGGGTCGTCGGCCGGTCGTCTTGGTCATATCAGGTCATCTGTATGGTCAAGATGGCTCAATGTACAATCAGGCCATGGCAAGCGTTCGAAAAATTGCTATGGACAGGCATACCTGTGACACAAACTCTTGGGTATAGACTGTAGTGTTTAATATTCGCAACGATGGTCGCACAGCCCGACCGGAGCGATTGAGTTCCACCAGCCTTAGGAGCCGGTCTTTATTACCCATAGCGCAGTATCGCACTGGATCTGTAACCCCAAGACCAGAAGCTAACCAACATCATCACTCATCATGCACATGCGGCACGGCGAGTCGACACCAGACACTGGGAAGGCCTGATACTATCCCACGAGCTACAAGTGGCACCCGATGTGGGGCCCAAAAAACATATTAATGTGCAGCGAACTCACGCCCACACCGTATAGTGAGCTCAGTTCTATACTTTCTCCATTCAGCGACGACTCCCTCGACCAAGAGGTGGCGTCATACGATGGATACCCAGCTCACATGCTCACAGACTATGCCAGAAATTCACAAGCAGGATCACAACTCCGCAATACAACCTGTTTTCGCCTATCAGTGAAGGCTTCTTACAGGATGCCTCACAGGCGGGAACAGAGTTTAGAATTATATCAGACGTCCGCGATAGGCCAACTCTCATCAGTGCCGAATCGTGGCCGAATCGTGGACGATCATGACAAGGACCCGATTATGTGGACACCTACAATCCTTCAGACTACTATCGTTCACCCGTGTCATCTACGGAAACTGTATGGCAGGGTGACAATCCATATCCTAGACAACCTCCCGCGCCGCCCCCGTAAAATATATCACTATATTCTAGGGGAACACCACGGCATCATCGGGAGGAATCGGCACCACCTTTTCACCAGTACATCAGTCATGCTACACACCACGACCATCAGCCTACTGCACCACCGCCATATGAGGTATATCAGCCATTGCCACCCTATCAATGAGGTAGAAGGTGCAGCTATCGCCACATCAACCAATGCTCCCACCACATCATCAACACCTACAGCTCAATCACCACCACAGACCACTTCCCAGAATTCCAATCAGAACCAGGCGCCTGGAGGAAGGGGGTGTGGCTGCAAAGGAGGCTACAATGGAGCGCCCGGTTGTGGGAACCAGTGCAACAATAACAGTAATAGCAACATGCAGGAACGTGTGGACGAGATCAACAAACGGATCTCCGCATTGACAAATTTAGTAACAACACTCATCATGAACCTCGCCACCACCGATCTTAGAACAACGAACACTACCACCACCATACCGCCACCAAACACCTGTTTCCGATGTAGTCAGCCAGGCCATTGGAGGGAACGGTGTCCATCTATTATGCCTGCCCCTGACCATAGCACACCGCAACCGGAGAATTCGTTAAACTTTTAAGGGCACCGAATGAAGAGTCAGCTCAGTGCCCGTATTTGCTTCCCGGCTCAACTGCGGCCCCCGTACAACAACGTCTGATGGCCAACTATTATCAACCAAACTCAGCTTTTACACATACCCCAATATGCATGGCTTCATATATGTCGATGCTTACGATGCCTCCCACATCCGCAGCATCGCCATCCCCCTCTATCTCCACACATAACAAGCCTTCTTTCCTTTGTAAAACAGCAGTGGTAGGTTGTAGCACCTCTGCTGAAACAACCTTTTTACAAGCACCACGTCCCGCCACCAAAACACTGAATTCTCGGTGTCCCTTGGTGGTATGCAAATCACTGTCCTGCACAACATCATCTCCCGCATCCACAGACAGCAACGGTTCACTCCGCCTCCTGGATTCCTAAACGCCAACGTAGATGGGGATACCCACGTCCCTGGTGGCATCACTGTTTCTTCTGTGCTTCACTAAAGCATCCAGTGAAGCATTGCAAAAAATGGCTCACACAGGTAGAGCTTATCCGTCATCCCGTACGCACCGCTGTCTACACCAACACTGCATACCCAGCAATAGTAACATCTCCATCATCATTGCTACCCCCAGCTCCATCTTCGCCGTAGCCCTCACAGAAGTGACGATGGCGGACTGGCCCCTTCCTCACTCAGTCATCCACCACATTAAAAGAAGCCATTCAGAGACAGACCGATTATATACAGAATGATTCTGCTCCGACACCATTGTCGCACATGGCATCATTGGAAACTCTTCCACAGGTACACTGCAAAGTGATATACAAGTGTGCCTGTCTGTTTAGCGGTGTTTCCACCAGTGCCACCGTTGACACTGGTGCTTCAATCACGGTATTCAACAAGCGCTTATATGAGAGCATCCCACCTCATATAAAGCCTCCGCTTAAACCCACAAACATTTACCTACAGACGGCTATGGGAGCTGATGTGCCCATAGCCGGTGTAGTTAATCTAGTTATCCAAATAGAGGAGATGCAATTCATACAGCGAGTTGTCATCGCCTCTATTCAAAATGATGCCCTCCTTGGCCCTGATATTCTCAGTACCAGCGAAGCCATCATACACCACAAACAACATGAACTCGACATACACGACCGACGGATAGCTCTTGGACCGGCATCATCATTATATGAGATGTGCGCAGTAATATTATCAAGTACTGCCACAGTTGAGCCAGAACAAGAGAAAATCATGTGGGCCACCAGACCACAGTTAGGAAGCAACACACACATCGCCATGCTGGATCCCGACCCTGATCATATGATCGCCTCGCAATGCACAAGTCCCCGCATGATCGTGGACACCACTAATAAGGAACATATTCCTTTTAGGGTGTTCAATGGCACCACAGACCCCATAATTCATGAACTGGGGGTATGCTGCAGCCATTTGGAATCACCCACACTTACCGACACACAACAGGATATGACTGATGATTTATTCGAACATCTACATGATTTTTATCTACATGCCACAGTTGGATTACCGCAATCACGAAATTCGGGAACTACTGTACAAATATCACGATAGTCTTTCCTCCGGAGACATTGATCTCAGAGAAACTCATCTTGTGCGACATTCCACCCTCTTCAGTCACAGAGATGCAGAGTTTTCTTGGCTTATGCCAGTATTATCGCTGTTATGTCTGTCATTTCAGTGAGATTGCTTCACCCCTCTACAAGATCAACGAAAAAGATCGACCATTCGAGTGGACCAGTGAGTGTGAAGGTTCCTTCAGGGCGATGACGACTGCCCCGATTCTTGCTCATCCTAATCCAAACCTCGATTTCATCTTAGACACTGATACGTCGGCTTGCCCTATCGGCGCGGTTCTATCTCAGGTCATGGAAGACGGAATAGAGCAGGCTATGGTTTATGTACTCTGAATAAAACAGAGAGAAAATATGCAACCACCAAGCGAGAACTACTAGCGGCGGTACATTTCCTCAAGTACTACAAGGACTTTCTGTATGGGCGCCCCTTTTCACTCCGTACAGAGCATGCCTCACTACGCTCACTCAGGAACCTAAAGAACCCGGAGGGCCAGGTGGTGAGATGGCAGGAATCCCTGCAGGCCTATAACTTCAACGTTGTTCACCGTCCCGGCAAATTGCATGGTAATGCCAACGCCCTCAGTAGAGTTGGTGTGGAGGCTGAACACGAAGAGGCCGCCATGGTGATACAGTCAACACAGCCATCTCCAGAGTTCCCCAAGTTGAGGTGCGCAGAATGGAATCCGGAGAAAATCGCACACAACCAAACAACAGATGTGCAGACATGAAACATATACGCATGGATCCAGGAGGGGGTACATCCTCCCAAGGAATTGGTAACACCACTATCCAGCACGGCTAAATATTATTACCAACAGTTCGAGGAATGTCACCTAATAAATAACGTTCTCTACATTAATAACCGTCTGGTAGTCCCGGAAAGTTATCGTAACCTCATATTAAAACAACTACATGATAATGCCGAGCATCTGGCTGTTGAAAGGAATGTTACCCATATCAAATCAAGATTCCACTGGATCAGAATTCGCGATAGTGTGAAGGCATGGGTTGCCAAATATATCCCATGCCAAAGACGTGCTGTTGGCCAGCACCACCTCGCACCCTCCCAAATTAAGATTGTTGGTGCACCGTGGGAGCGAGTGACTATCGACGTGCTCGGACCCTTGAATACGGTGGATGATGGAAATAAATATATCCTCGTATTGCAAGACTATTTCACGAAGTGGGTAGAAGCATTTGCTTGGCCGGACCAAGAGGCATCCACCATAGCGGAGGTCTTGGCAAGCAATGTGTTCTGCCAGTTTGGTATGCCTTATGAGTTACACTCAGATCAGGGAAGTAATTTTGAGAGCCGGCTAATTGTTTCATATCTTCTAAACAAGGACGACTCTGTATCACCCCCAGAGTGACGGGAATGTGGAAAGGCTCAATAGAACTCTCATGGTGATTCTTAGAAAAGAAACACACCTTGATTGTAGAGATTGGGATCTACGGCTGCCATATGTACTCATGGCTTACCGCACTTCAGTACATTCCAGCATGGTTTACACCCCTGCTCGGTTAATGTTAGGCCGTGAATAATCCTTACCCCTGGATCTGGCAATGTCCCAGATACCAGGAGAGAAAATTTCACCATCTCTCTATGTTGAACTCTTGTGGCAGAGGATAGAACAAGCCTATGAGTTAGTGAGAGAAACTTTATCCACTGCACACCAGCGGCAAAAGACATGGCACGACCGGAGAGTGTATGGAGATCCATATGAAGCAGGAAGGATGGTCTGGGTACACGATTCACGACGGTCTGCAAACGTGCCAAGTAAACTGAGTTACCAGTGGAAAGGCCCCTATGTGGTAGTAGGTAAGACGTCGGACGTGACCTACCGTATCCATGCTTTGGATGGCCTGACCTCAGTCATCCACTTCGATCGACTTAAACCATGTGTCAGTGACGACCCAGCACCAGAGCTCGGGCTGGGCGTTTCTCATGACACTGGTACCCAGACAGATATTTCTACGAAAAATGGTATTCCCCCAATTGGCACAGAGCACCACGGTGCCAGTTCGACCCAACTTCTACCAAGCCAGAATGTGGGTGAACAAGCAGCTAATGCTGACGACAATGATGAGATATGTACTCACCCTCTCCCTCCCCAGCATGGGTCTACTCAATCTGGGAAGCTGTATCTGAAGAACTTTTAGTTTGTGTTGTCCAAGGGAATGGATGGAAAAGCTGTTCCCCCGATCTCTTCCCATTCCCACCCACTTCATGCTATGCCCCCCATCATAGACCCAAGCCATGCTTCCTGTGGGGTGGAACATATGATGAATAGCATGGAAGTGAAGAGGCTAGATGAAGCCTTGGCGTATCTAGAACCGCAAAACCGTCCAACGAGGTGTACCCGACCATGCCCCGAAATCGCGAAACCACACCCCTCCCAAGGGACACCCTCTCCCGCAGGCCCACCACTGCCATTACTCCAATTCGTGTCCCTCATCTATACACCAAGTTTGGACATCACCGGCACAGTCCATTTCACACTCCACTCGTCGTCTGTTGACTGTCAATCTTCAGATATGAGAGAGACTGCTGCTACAGAGGAGGTGGCATCCTGCACCGTACCGACCAACACCCCTTGCGGTGGGCAGGGAAGCAGCCTGTCCAGCAGACTCTCGGCTCGAATTTTCCCGGTGTCTAAAAACTACGACAAGACACCAACCTTCATGAAATGGGAGATGACCACATCCCCCTGTCCAAAGGCCACCTCTCCATTAGGCCTACCATACTCCCCCGTGAGCAGTCAGGACATCACACCACAGACAGAACGTCATCACATACAGAATACACTTGCCCTCAAGGCTGGATACGTCAACAGAGACATTCAATACCGGCAACAACATTGTTTAGCAGCACCTATCGGTATTAATTAATTCCCGGTAGAGATGTAAAAACTCCCGCAACAGTTCCACCCGCACCAGCTGCGGAACAAATAAAATCTCCTGCAACCCCCCACCTCCCATAATAACAACATAATTGTCTTTCACCAGCATGCAAAACTGGAATGAGTTGAATTCGATAATGGATTGATCAAAGTTACGACAGCATCCGCCAGGTCATCTGCGCTCTAAAGTAACTCTGTCCCGCCCACGGGCTCGGCCATTACAGAGCGAAATACCATCAAGGTTCGATAAAGTTGACATCACGCCGCCTCTCCCCCCCCCACACCCCTTCCGCACATGGCGGCAATAAAAACGTCACCTTCACCACAGCACAAGTATCATCCACAGATAAACAGCCACGCGTATCAAACTCAAATCACCAACATGTCAGGAACATAGACACTCAGGTTCACTGTATTCACAATCTCCAAACGACGGCATTGTAAATTGTAACACTGTGTGCACCCACTTCCGAGTTGTACTGTAATTTAACCATTATTGAGTGGTATTAATGTGTCCGGTCTAGGCAGGGACGGAGCTAGTTCCACCCATTGAGGAGAATGCCTGCCAGCCCTCCCGCTCGGAAAACGCAGCTATCTTGTCGGGATCAGTAACTTTGATCTACCACCTGAATATATCTGTTTGAACCACACATCAAATTACCTACAGCTTTACTGTTATATTTTTGATTAAGAACACAACTGCTCTACCGTGCTACAAATCATTAGCGCACGGGCAGGTAAAGTGGCATCAAAAATCTAACAATATAATTACAAAGAGAATTTCAAAAATTCTCTTATCTGCGTTCCAGTCCACAATCGACACGGGCTGAGAACTACCTTTTACAGACAAGTACAAGACGCGTGTTTAAGAACCCGCGCAAATGGGGACATTATTTTATAAAGATTCATGATGTAACATATATTTCCATTTCTTGCATCTACAAAGACTACACCTCACCAACAGTATTTCGGCAATCGCCATAAACAGCACATATGTTTCTGATCAACCACGTGTTTCCAAGGGACACGTGACTTTTACTGCTATTTCCAGTAAATTGGATCAAACGCTTTAAACAAAAGAGCCGCCCAAATACGCGACTACCACAGCGTGATGGAGGAGTGGCGAGGGTGAGTCGGGGTAATTACCGCTGACGTCACCAGGCTCCCACACACCCCATCGGGCGCTCCAGCCTAAAATTAAAACAGGCAAGTTTATAAGCATCCAATCTGTAAAACCGCATCATGCTAATTAAAAGGTGATGCTCCACGAGAATAAGTAGTACCCTGTTTTTATGTTGATCGGAGAATTTTAAAAGCGCTAAACTGGGACTAAGTTAATGAGCCATTCCTCCTATAATTAGAAATACTCCCTTTAAACGGGAAAAATTAATCCTTGGACGCATAGAACGGGAAAGAGAAAAATTTTCCATATGGGCCCGACCGAATCACCTTCAAAACCTCCAGGTGTGGTCATCCGCCATCGGTGATGTCACTAAATCGTATAAAAGGAGGAAGCGCGCTCTGAAACTTCATCTTCCCATCAAAACTCGACATCAGGGAAGAACAAATAGCATTAGGCTTCTTTCATGTCGAAAAGTAAATTCTGCTGTTTCCTTATTATTAATTCATTATTACAATACTTGGCCTGGAAACGTCACGAGTAGTATAAAAGGAGATGAAATCCAGATCTCGAGAGTATCCTCGGCCAGGGGCCGAATAGGTTGGATCTGTGCCAGCTACTATCAGCAAGACAAGCATTAAGTAGATTACTTCTGTCTCGGGAAGTTTCTCTCCCGTAGCCACAGCAGCAATCCAACCCAGCGCACTAAAAGCAATTTTGTATCTCCTGATTGTGCGGGAGCATTTTTGGAACTTTTGAATATTGTTCACGAATAAATCAAGAAGTAACTCGGAACACAAACTTACGGTGAGGCGTTTCCCAGCCTGAACATGTGATTCTATAGATGTAGACGCAGCGATGTTCTTTGGTGGATGACTCGCCAGCCATGCTAAAAAGTGGTTATTCAACTGCCCCCGCACTGATGTCATGCAGGTTTATTTAAACTTTTTGACCGCAGCAAGTAAACTTTGCTCGGTACGTCTTAAGAGCTAAGGGACATACACCGCACCATTAAGCTTAGTTATGTATCTTCATCCGTATTCAACAACCCCTGCTCATGAACGGGTTGTTATTAACTTCCATCCATACCATCAGTGTACGGGAACTTTCTCCCTAGCCGTGGTGTTATTGTATTACTTACTGACTGCTCGTTAGACATTCTATATTGTGATTACCATCCTGAGTCCGATCCGCTCCCGTTCTGGACTGCATACATGAATCCTGTTTGCAGGAACCGACCTGTGGGAACCTTCCAGCTTCCAGAGAACGAATCAACTCACGTCATACCAAGGGTGACGTATCAATTGCAGTAACAAGATAGCCCATCCTTAAGAATGGCTACCGATTATTCAAGTAACTATACTTAACATTTTAATTATTCCATTAATTACAGCTTTAATAATTATACTTTGTCTGTATAAACGGTCCCGATGACTAAAAGGCACCGTAACAGTCTTAGGACCGCTAGTTATAATTTCCTTATCTGTTTATAGTTATTCTTATTTTTCCGTAAGGTGTTTTTCGCTAACCGCACCATAGTAGGTCCGTCAACCTATACTTTATATATTATTCTAATCATTTCACAATGTATTACTTGTTCTGGTTAGTTTTATATATGGCAAGCAGCCATCAGTTCATATGTTTTGTTTAGTTGTAGAAAATGTAGGACTGCAGTGCACGTAGGAAACACTATACAGCAACATTTTTATATGCATCACGTTCTCCCGCCACCAACAATTTTCACTGAGGTCGCTGTCTATGCTATAATTCTGTTTAGCCCGGCATGCTACTGACTAAAAAGCCTTTCTATTCAGCTCGATAGGATAGGTTTAATATGATTAGAGACAATTTCTTCATCAAGAGACACCTGGTGTACACCTCTTTTCCAGTAGTTGCGATAATTTATCCTCACAATCCGGCAAGGTTGTGTAAAATTGGCCACCATACCTATTGGGCCTCATATTTATAAGTTATTGTCTCTCTTCATGTTCCATTAAGCCTTATGGCTTCTTAATTGTTTGGATGTCCCTATCCGCACCATGGACTGATCTGACCCTGGGAAACTATTGGGGCTTGCGGTGATGGCCAGGGTGTGGTGTCACATACATTTCCCGTGTATCTTCGGATACCTAGTTGTTAGTTATCCTTGCCAATGTAGGAAGCACTGCGAAAACATATTTTAATTATTATTTTCTTTTTCATCTGTTAGACAATTCCCCCGCTCCGCAGTGCATAACTGTGCAACTTGCGTTTAAACCTAACATCAGGTTAAAAAGAAGGCTCCATAGGACCTGGTGACGGGCGAGATGCGCATCCCCACCGAATTCTGTAAGAATGTCTGGGCATGATGTTAAGATCTGCCATGCCCTCACAGGAAGGACATTTACGGTGGGTATTCGCCTCTCTTACCCCCACCGTAACAATAGATCAGTTGCCTAAACTTGCTTTTGTGAAAAGTAACTAATGTCCTGTGACGTTTTATGTGGTTATGGAGCAAGATGTCTGAATTCTCACCCAGCTCGGAGATCTTGCGAAATAACATGTATGCACGCTGTCTTCAGTATTGATGCCGTAGGACATCCGTTCTCAATGACAGCCGTATCTAAAGCTAGGTAGGCGTCCGCCAGTTGTGGCCTAAAATAGTTCTTGTCTCTAAAAACTAAATAATAGGTTAGGCATAGAAGAATAAAATAAATAAAAGCGGCAACTACTAATTCAGCATATTTGAAACTACATAAGACGGTGGCGTGGGAATCCCTCGGAAATCGCTCGTCCTGTCTTCATGTAAAACAGCACGCAACCTAATAGTCATAATTGGTTTTTTCCTTACAACATTTTGGTTGAATATTAGAGTAGGCCCTTTTTGGCCAATGCTCTTCTCCCACTTTAAGCGATGGCGACATTTTCCTGTGACAGAGACCCGCGCGAGACACTTGCCTCTCACAAGGATTCAGTGGTGATGGCCCATGCGAGGCTATTACTTCTCACCCAAACTAGCCCCAGGAGTAGTGCCCACGGGAGGCACATGGCTTTTCGACACTATAAAAGATAATTTTCTTTCCCTTCAGCTTAGAGGTATAATAGCTTATATTAAGTTAATTAGCGATCTCGTGTACGGGAGCCTCCTTTGCGGGGATACCTCTGCAGACCTACTAGTCTGTGTGGTACCTCCGGGAGTCCCGCATTTAAAAGTTCATCAGGCTGTCTCTATGTCTTGTATTTTCATATGCTCATTTTTATCTAGCATACTTGATGGTCTGTTTAGGTAAAACTATCGCATAGACTTATTTTAATTAGGTCACCAATCAAATCTTGTAAGTCCATAGATCACGAAATTTCTATGGACAGGCATACCGGTGACACAAACTCTTGGGATGAGACTGTTATGTTTAATGTTCACGACAATGGTCGCAAGGTCCCATCCTTTTCAATCAACTTCAAAGATTCTGAAATTCTACCGTCAACTGATCATAAGCACCTCGGCATTACGTTTAATAACAAAGGGAATTGGCTTAACCATGTGAGTAATCTCATAGCAAACGCTCAACACAAACTCTCCTTACTTAAAGGTCTAAAATATATTCTAGACCGTAAATGTCTCGAGATCATGTACAAAACATTTATTAGACCATCGTTAGAATATGCAGATGTTGTGTGGGATAATATTCCACAATATCTTGTAATTCGGCTAGAGGATATCCAAAAAGATGCTCTCAGAACGGTATGTGGAATGACACGTAGTGCGAGCACTGAAGACCTGTACTTAGAAACAGGCATCGAAACCCTGTCAAGCAGACGTGAATTTCATTGATTATCTATGCTATTTAAAATTATTAACGGGATGACCTGTGAGGTTCTGGTCAACCATCTTCCCACACTATTCCAAGCACGAAATCCTTACAATATCCGTCATCCAAATTTCTTCACTCCATCCCGCTGCCGTACTGAGCTCTTCGATCTGCGCCTGGAATATGCTTCCTGTGCGGGTGAGAGATTCTGTCACTCTTCTAGAATTTAAAAGCAAACTCATGACTATGTCACCCATACGACAACCCCCTGATTGGTATTACGTAGGCCCGAGGTTTGCCAACATAATGCTATGCAGGCTCCGAAATGGTTGTAGTTCTTTAAACCGACATCTATTTGACAACTTTCTGTCGGAATCTGCCAGTTGTTCTTGTGGGCACAATGATGAATCTACAAACCACTACCTCTTACATTGTGCCCTTTTTAACGAGCAAAGAGTCGTTTTCCAAAATCAGCTTGCCTTGAACGATATTTCTCTTGCTAATCTTACGGTCAACCAGCTTCTATACGGGACTTACACTGCCAACTTGGAAATGAATAAACTGATCTGTAATACGGTATGTCAATACATAATTAACACCAACCACTTTCAGTAGCTTCCCGTTCGCGAACTTATAGTTTAAGGGGTAAATGAACAGCAGCCCAACACGTACAGGTCGGGGCGAAGGCAGCACTTAGAGCTCACCTCTGCTATTCTTCCATTTGATCTTATTCCTCGCTCTCTCTATCTCTCACCCTCTCTCCCCACTTTCCTCCTCTCTCTCTCTCTCTCTCTCTCTCTCTCTCTCTCTCTCTCTCTCTCTCTCTCTATCTCGGTCTTTCTTCCTACTCTCCCCCACCTCACACTCAACATCCACACACTTATGCACACCAATAGACTACAATTATTTAAACTATTATGATTTGCCGCCATTTTGTTGTAAAAAAGTTTTGAATAATCTGTATGTGTATGGGAGACACGGGCATAAGACTCTAAGTCTTATCGTGCTTCCATCTGAACAAAATAAATCACGTTTAAACCAAGGCCCCACCGCAACGATTGAGTTCCACTGGCCTTAGGAGCTGGTCTTTGTTACCCGTAGGGCAGTATCGCATGGTATCCGTAACCCCGAGACCGGAAGCTAACCAACGTCATCACTCGTCGTGCACATGCAATGCCACGAGTCGACACCAGACACCGGAACGGCCCGACACTACCCCCACGAGCTACACTTGTACTCTCAGCTTGATGTCTGCAAGCAGTAGTATCACTAGTCGTAGCTCATCTTCATTGCAACTGGCCTGGCGTAGTACATCCAGGATCTTTGAGCGCTTAATTGTGTCGAAGGCTCATGACATGTCAATGGCCATTTTGTGGAAATCCCAGTGTTTGGACATGACTACCGACACAAGCATGCGTTGAGCCCTTACAATGTCTGCGCCGCTGCGTCCATGTTGAAGCCACTTTGACATGATCCGGTGAAGTCGTCGATCTCCGTTACTCATTCAAGGAGTAACATTTCAAAGATTGTCTTTTCTTATTCTGCAAATGAACATTTTTCAAGAACATGTTTTTGGTCACCTTGAGGGTTAAAAGATTAATCTGATATCGGGCTACACGCTGTCAATCTGGTAGCCGTCAACAGTAAATGTCTCTGTCTTTCTGATTCTGTCTAATTAGCCAATATTTTTAGTTCCGAACGGAGTTCTATTTAAGAGCTTACTCATGCTGTCGTCGTCGTCGTCGTCGTCGTCGTCGTCGTCGTCGTCGTCGTCGTCGTCGTCGTCACTGTGGACATTTTGTTTCCTTTTTTACGCCCACGTAAGCGGGATCGTATTATGTGATGGCGCTCACCGTCCGTCCGTCCGTTCGTGCGTGCGTCCGTCCACCCGCCCGTGCGTGCGTCTGCCCGTCCATCCATCTGATTTCTTGTCCGGAACAGATCTCGAAGTGCTTTGAACCCACACTCACAATTTTTTTCCAGCAGATGTGTTAGGGATAGACGAAGTGCAATGATTTCGCTTCGGCAAAATTCGCCCATATTTGCCCGAGTTATCTCCCCTGAAAAGCTAAAAATTTGTCAAAATTTTCTTGTCCGAGTCATATCTCGAAGGCGTTTGAACCTACACTCACCATTTTTGTTCAGCAGATGTTGTCGGGATAGACGAAGTGTCATTTATCAAAAACAAACTGTTTACATTTAGCATTCCTCAAACAAGTATGCCTGCGGGCGTATGTTGAGTTTCACTAAAACTCTTGTTAATCCTCGTAGACATGCAATGGACCTTTCCAGTTTTAGCTATGCCTCGCCCATCTCCAGCTAAGCTCCACCCATACCTCGATCGTGTTGGGATCGATCGATCACATAACTACCCCGACTATCAATTTCCAGAAAACTATAGGCTACACGTTAGCTGTTAAATATTTTGAGACTAATCTGCCTATGGCAGCAACAGCATCCAGTCAAATTAGTTTCAAAATATTCAATAAAATGTTTATTAAATGGTAAAGATATACAATGCATACAACCTTTCGGACTATTAAGCGTTAAAGACGAACCATATCGAATCACTCATGATGTCATGATTATGGTGTCATACTACACGTCACGTAGTTAATTATGACGTCATATGATGGATGGATAAACTTGGAAAGTTTTTCATCCAATATCGGTGAAACTTCGCACAAAACTACCGATATCGTAACGGAGACCAATTTCCATGTCACTGCCCTGCTTGGATTTATGGAACACCACAACTAAATTTTAAAATCACTATTCCTCCGTGGTTGAAGTTGAAGAATGGCTCTTAATAACGCTTGATGGACATTTTCTAGAGCTAGCTAACGACATCATTTCGGAGCCCAACTTTAGATCAACAAGCTGGTGTGTTTTTACTAAAGAAAATTTAAATCTCATTTCCCATCTACGTAATTCTGAACATGCCAATTTGATAATTGCTTGATAAGAACACTATTACGATTCGCAGACTGTGACCTGATTACAAATTTAACAACATCAATTTCATGTTCATGAACCTAAACGTTGCCTTGTAAGACAAGGCTGGTATTATTCATTCCCTTGAGAAGCTAAACAAATGATTGCCAATTTGCAAATGGCATCTGTTATGCGTGCCTCATGAGCCATATTCCACCTGTGTTAGTCATACACAAAGGTTGGGGGGGGGGGGTTCCGCAAAAATGTTCATATTTCTGGAGCATTTGTTATCCCGGACCCTTGATCAATTCATCATTGACATCAGCTATGCTGTCCTCATCGACAGCCGTTGCTTGTCCCATTGGATTAAACAGAATATAGTTTTGTCTTAGAGGGAGCGCGATAAGACAGGTCTTATGACCGCGTCTCCCATACAATTATATTAAAAGGTAAATGTCTCATGGTGTAACAAGAATGAATAGATACATGTTACCATACTATATCTAATTACTTGGTGACATTAAATTATACTATTATACGTATGATACATAACAGTGAGTCTAATAAAAGTGCACATTCACAGTTGAATGCCAGATAACAAAACCATCGGAACACCCTCGGAAGCCCAATGTGTGTACCCCAACGCTATGAAAACCAAACAGAGTTCAGCACATGATGATTTCGCCCCGCACAAGCCATCACAATTTTTTTTTAATTAACTGAACTAGGGACTAGTGTCTCTAGTTCAATTTCAGAACACAAAAAATCATATCAGTCTATACGTAATAAAACCATCACAAGCCAACACCTACCTCGACTCACTTCGTCAAGGCCCACAATTTAAGCCTCCAAAAGTATAAAATTCTAACAATTCCATCTCCAAGCACTCCGCCGCGAGTATGCACGATAAATCTTGTGAGACGGGATGAAAGAACTACTTTATAATCTAAAATCAATCGCCATGACTGGTAGAGGTACATGTGTATTTGTGTTGGTCGATACCTAGGGTTATTTCAAACTGGTTGAATCCACTAAAGTATTGACGTCATAATCAACTACGTCGCCTATTGGTTGGCGTGACAGCCTTAATTGACGGAAATACTCCGTCATAAACACTAGGAAGAGTCCGTCAAGCTGTACGAATTGTATGTTTTCGTTATTTAAAAGATGTTCTGTTGAGTATTTTGGAACTAGCTTGACTGGTCGCTGTCGCTGCCATAGCCATCTATAGTACCATAAAATTGGGATTCTGGGAATCCATTATTTAGAGCATACAGATCGACGCCAACACTCGCAAATCATGGGCGGAAACTGTCCATAATTGGGCGGGGCGCATAACCAGACATGGATTCATCAAGTGCATGGCGCAGTGGCCACCCCGAGGTGCTTATGCACATGTTGTTGATAGAATGTGATCACGGTTGACAAAAGATTGTCCCTAGTCAAGGGGTCCTCAGAAAATTTATTCTTTTTAAAACATTTAACACTAACGTGGCCAACTGACAGTCAGTCTAGTGGCAAAATCTTCAAAGAATTGTCCCATCTACGTCCGTAAGTAGACGCATCCCAAACCATCTGCAGGAGCCGTTTTCAAGCTCCATGGCCCTTAATCCTTGAGCACACTAGCTAGCCAAAATATAGAAGCGTACCAGATTGAGAGGGTAATTCATGGAGAAATATCGAAGAGCAGTCCATGGCGTGCCAGCTTGCTAATGGTGCTTAGTAATCAGACTATTTAGATTAGAGCTGAAGGATCATTTAAAGCGACTAAATGAGCCGATGTACTGGCAGAGAAGTTATGATACCTTAATGTTAGTCTCTTCACTCGCATTGGTATTACCAAATAAAAAGTGTTGAACGGTTAGAGGTGTGTGAAAGATATTGTTTAAGATAAGATTATTTGAGAAAGCGTCTCTTTGGTCTCTTTGATCTGCGTAAAGGGGGCAGTGAAACAGGTAATGTTGAATGGATTCGTCAGCGTGCCCACAGTTGCACCGACGGGAATCCGACAGAAAGTTGTCGACTAAATGACTTTAAGTTGCTACACCTGTTTAGGAGTCTGACTAAAGCAATATTCGCTGGCCTTGGTCCTGTATAGTACCACAGTGGAGGAGGTTGTGTGTAGTTCATGGCTTTCAGCTTGCTGTTAAATTCTGATAATGTGGTAGCCAGCCTAACGGGTCGTGGTAAAGCATTCCAGGTACGGATTGTTTCTGGAAAGAATGATCTATTATGGGTCTCGGTTCGGCATCTGTATGGTGTTATGAGGTTTGGATGACGGATATTGTATGGATTCTGTATTTGGGATAGTGGAGGAAGGTACTCATTCAGTGGTTCGGGAGTCATTCCATTTATAATCTTATAGAGCATAATTAGTCGGTGTGTTTTGCGTCTATGTGCCAGTGTTTAAAATCCGCGTTATGTATACAAATCATTAGTACTAGCCCTTAGTGTAAGTCCGCTTATTGTTCTGAGTGCGTCCTTTTGAATGTTTTTTAGCCTATCCACAAGATATTGTGGTAAATTATCCCAAACCACGTCTGCATATTCTAGGGATGGCCTAACAAATCTTGTATACATGCTTTGGAGGCATTCTCGGTCAAGTATATATTTTAGGCATTTAAGTATGGACAGTTTGCGCTGGGAATTGGATTTGATGGATTCCACATGGGATAGCCATTGGGCGCTACAACTAAATGTAACTCCAAGGTGTTTGGCATTAGTTGAGGGAGAGATTTGAGAGTTTTTAAAAGTAACTGGGAAGATGGTAGAATCTGGGCGCAATGAGACGAGCATGGAGTAGTTTTTGAACCGTTAAATTCAACTAACCAGGAGGTCTTCCATTGTGATATAACTAATAGGTCGTCTTCTATGGTTGGGTTTTGTGTTAGCAGATTGTCAGAAATGACATAGAGGCAAGTATCGTCAGAAAATAGTTTAATATTGTTTAGAATATCACTAGGCATTTCATTAATAAAGATATTAGAAATAGTAGAGGTCCCGGGACAGAGCCTTTGGGCACTCCAGCATTCACAGAGTGTGGTAGACCTTTGCCCATTAAGAACTATTCGTTGGCTGCGATTGTGTAGATCCATGATAGTATGGCTCCCGAGATGCCTATCTGGTATAGCTTCTGTAGAAGGCCACGGTGCCAAACTCGGTAAAAGGCTTTCGAGATATCTAAGAAAATGAAGAATATTTCTTTGCGTTTGTCCAGGGCCTGGGTAATGGCAGTATAGATGTCGAGGAGCTGGTTTGCTGTGGAATGTGAGGGGAGGAATTCGGACTGATGAGGTGTGATTTCATCTTTGATATGGTTGTATAGGTGCTTGTACACGGTTCGCTCCATGACCTTACTTAGACAACTAAGTAGGGATATTGGACGGTAATTGGAGCAGAGATTCTTGTCTCCTTTTTTGTAGACTGGAATTACATTTGCAGTTTTCCAATCGCTTGGGAAATTAGAGTTGCTAAGAGAACAATTGAAAAACACAGTTAAAATTGGTGCCAATATAATTTGGGCTTCAACCAATAGTTTAGGGCTTATATGATCGGGGCCCACAGCCTTTGTTGTGTTGAGGTTTGATAATACATCCAGAACATCTGGAGTCGTTATTGTGATACTATTTATGCTCATATCTGTAGTTATGGTTAAGGGCGTTAGTTGTGCGATAGAATCATCAAGAGTGGCAATGCTACAAAAATATCTATTAAGAAGAACAGCCTTTTCGAGGGAGTCGTAAGCAAAAGAATCATCCGCTCGTTTTGACGGCGAAATCTCCTCAAGATTTGAGTTTGTATCAGATAGTAGTGATTTGCTAGGTTTCCACCATAATTTGGATCCTGTACGTTCATTTTTTATTTTCCTAGCTACATTTTCTTTGTATTCCTTTTTAGCATTTTTGACAAGTAGGTTTACTAGATCCCTTTGTTGCTTAAATTCAGCTATTTCCTTGTCTGTTTTGGTTTTCCTGGACTTCTTAAATAATTTTAATCTTAACCTCATCTCGTGTCTTATTCTGTTAGTCATCCAGGGTTTATCATTTGGTTTGACTACTTTGTTTGGGATGCTAGATTCGGCTGCGGTAACGATCTTTGTGGTGATCATTTGACACCAGCTGTCGGTGTAATAGTCTTCAGAATGGTGATGCCACGAGGCATTTTCGAAGGAATTTCTTAATTTGTTCCAGTCAGCATTGGCATAGTCCGATATGCACCGCGTGTAGGGTTTAGGTTTGGATATGATTGGTGTAAGAGTAAAAAACACCGGGGTGTGGTCAATACAGAAGGGTGCTAAGACTGTACTCTCGTTAACTATTTTGATGTTGCTGATAATAATGGGGTCGAGTAGCCTGTTTGAGTCTGGCCTTGTTGGTTCTGCTATCAATTGGTGAAAACCCAGAGTGCTTATTATATCCCGAAGATGATGTGTTGCTGTGCTAAGAAGGTCATCGGTAAGGTCCCCTAATAAAATAATGTTTTATTGGGGTTAAGGGCGCGGACGTTGCCAGTATTGTCACTTATATATTGCCATGTATCTGTATCTGTATTAGGAGGTCGATCGATGACACATATAAGTAATTCCGGACGGTCGAAAATCTTTAACCATATCATTTCAATATTTGTGCTTTCGTATTCAGTATATCGAGAGGATGCAATTTTTTCGGATATACATGTATATACACAAAATCCTCCCCATGCATGTTGGCGATCTCTACGATAAGGTACACGAAAGCCCGGCAGTTGAATTGAGTTGTTGGACAGACCTGGTGTGAGGTGACTTTCTGTAACAGCAATGACATCAAAATAGAATAAATTGGCTTCAATAAGGTGTATTTTATCTTTGAGCCCACAGACATTTAGATGAATAATAGAGATATTGTTCTTGTGTATCTTGGGTCTGGGTTACGTTCTATATCCCCCGCCAGAATCAGGAGCAGATGGATTATCATTATGTTTAAAATAATGTCCGCGTTTGTGAAGAAAGAAACCAATGTCAGAAGTACCCAGCTGCTGGGGGCAAATTAAAGATATTCTCCTATCAGTTTGTACACTCTTTTGAGATGAATGATTGTTAAACGTCCCAATTGTCGCGCGGTAGCCGCTTAAGTCGTTACCAATCTTGAATGACCGGAAAGTCGGATAGATGAGCGCCAATTGAGACGATTGTGTACTGATTGACACCCCATGGAGAGAGGTTGGATTAAACATGGATTTATGTTGAATTTCTTAAAGTTCATTTTCTCCCATACCGATCTTATATGTTGACTATATGGCGTGTCTGAATTTAAATTAGCCAATTTCATTGTGACTATGGTCACCATTTTTTTAATGAATAAAATTAACAATAACATATTTACAACTAACTATAATGGACGTGATAGAGAGGATGAGCTCTAATACACGTTCGAACAAAGAAACGAGAACATTGGTTAATAGTGTAAATGGCACTTGAGTTGTTCGTCATTAAAGTCAGTGGTGTTTTCTACTTTGGCAATGATGTCACGGAACCTTACACCCATTTATTCATGGCATCAGTTAGGCTTGACACATTGATCACGGGTGCTTGATCAATTGGCCATTTATATCTGTAACGCGTGCCTAATTCGTCAATAATGCCAGATGCCTCTGCTCTTGGTGTTCAGTGGCATCAGCTATATTTGACCCGTTGGTAAATTGTATCAATGATACCTGACTCATTGCTTAATAAGGCCAAGGACCCTGGTTCTATTGGTCAGTTACATCGGTTACGTATGTCCTATTGACAGGTGGTGCGTGTCCAATTACATACCGTCAGTGACACTTGCGTTGTTAGTCATTAGTGGTAAGATGATTTCCTCATTGGTCAATAAGGATAAAGACAATTGCCCCCATTGGTCTATGGCGACAGCTATGCGTACCAAATTGATAAATGGTGTCTGTTATTCATTAATCAATATAAACATGTTTACGGTTTCTCATCAGCCAGGTGAACATTTTGGCCCTTGGGCGATTTATTTGTACAACAACCCACAGTCGCGAGTATGTAGCATCAGAAACCATCCGCAAAGAACATCACCAAAGAGCTCACATCTGGTCTCATATTTACTCTTTTGTATTTATTGATAATGTATTTTCGATTGTTTGCCAAAAGATATCCCTTCATTGTGTAATAATATCATGCATTCTATTGAAACAGGAAATGCCAATTTGATTCTCATTATGTATCTAATCTCTAGCGTAATAATCACCATCACATGAAATAATAGAAAAATAGAGACGGCCAATAATGTGTGACGCGGATAAGTAATTTAAGTACAAGCAATATAATCAGTACGTTGTTTGGGTTCTGCCTTAGAAAACTAAATCGTTTTGTAATCCATATAATGATGGCGCTAGATTCCATATCGTAAATCTGATCTACACAGGAGTTGTTGTATGAGGAAGACAAAGCGAGGTACGAAATTTAGTTTTTATAATCTAATGCTTTGTGTTCGACGATCATATATTACCACGCACACCGCCAACGCAATGTGTGTGTGTGTGTGTGTGAGAGAGAGCGCCTCTATTTTCAGATTGGAACCATAGATTCACTATGCGGGGGTGATAGTTCTCCCGACCGCTGGATTTTCACTGACTGACGGACTGACTGACATATGACGCAGACGATCAGCTGTGTATATAGCCTCCAAAAGTCAGTAAATTCCTTTTTTGTGTAATTGGTAATAGAAATTCTGCTTAAATAGCATGCAAAATACGGAACTACAAAACTACTGTATAAAGAAATGGTTTATTCCGCTTACGTTCCACTTTTGCCTACGTGTACTTTCGCCTTCGAGGGGGGTGTGTGGAGTTGTTAGTGAGCCCTATTCTGTGGGGTGAATCCGGCCATTGTGTGCGGCGGCTATTGTCCCGGCGGCGGGAACTTCAATGGGGTGGATTAGGAGTGCTCTATGACAAGTTTTATCTACTGAGTTCAAAGCATAAATAATTATTAATTTTTCCCAGCTGATAAATGTTTATTCAAGAATATATTTTATAGAATATTATAGAGTATCTTGGTTTGGTAAAACATGATAGAATATCTAAAATTTATTAAAATTATTGCTAAGTGTTTGTGTTATTTTTCTTTTTCCCAGCACAATGAGCGACCAATTTCACACTACGCTAGTTTCCCAAAATTTACCGTAATTCCTGGTTCGATAACCGAGTCGCTTGGTTTGCAAATGGGCATAGGATATTCACTTTGATAATGGATGTATCTGATCTGTCGCCCAAGTTTATGATGTCATAATCATTTACGTCATATGTAGGATGACGTCACAATCAAAATACGTAATGACTGATGTAGAAAACTTCATAAAGAACACTGAATCGTCCGTCAAGTGCATGAATTGTATGTCTTTACTATTTAATCCTGGGGGTGGGGTGGTGTTAATCAATCAATCAAGCAATACATCAATCAATCAATCACTCAAACAACCTACCTACCTACCTACCCAGCTACCTACCTACTACTCCTTTCACCCCTTCATTCATTCTCCTCTTGTCCACCCATCCTTCCAATTTCCCTCAATTTGCAGAGCGATTTTGAAATTAGATTTACTGAAAGTTTTGTTGCTGCGACCAACAAGAAAATACATTCAACAACACAATACTAAAAGTAATTTTAACACATTTTCAGTAATTTTAAAATTAAACAAAATATTTTTCAAATTGACTAAATTATTTTCAGTTTGAAGGTTAATTCTAGCAGAAGAAATCAAACATTGAAAACAATACCAATCTGACGCCTTTGAAGAATAGAAAACAACTCACTGAATTAATTGCCGATGTTTGGTCCTTTGATCAATGACTTCAATCAAGCGAGTGACACCCAAACCTCACTAGAAAACCCTATTAAACACAATTAAATCTAACACCTATGATGGTATGAATCTTTAATGAAAATAAGTTTGCTAATTTCAAAGAAATTGAGTAATTTTCGAAGGCACGCCCCTAAAGCCACCCACCCTAATAAATAGACATAGATTATGATGGAAGGACAGATTTGTTCTCAAGGTTCTAAAGAAGGTTATTCTTAACCGAAACCGGTCAGCAAAGCCTGATGGTATTATCAAATTGTGAGTTATATATTAATTGTTATTATTGTATTGATTGTATGTTTAAATATTTAAATGCTACTAATATGTCCTCTTCCATTTCAGGTATAGCTAAATTGTGTAGGCTTGTAAATTTCGTAGGCTTGTAGTTTTATATAGGCTTGCAGATTTAATTATGTATCACTCAAGATTCAGGTTTTAATTTTTAGATCTGCCCTTTAATTTAAACTAGACAATTGTTGGTTATGGCGTGATTATCTCCCTTGCGTAGATTTGTTGACTGGCCCAGTCGTTTCTAAATTTGTTGATTTTTTTATCATTTATTAGAGCATAATATCACCATGGCTAGAATGAGCGAGGGCAAGGGACGGAATGTCAACCATGAGGACAACAGGACAGCAGTCCGTCTCCGCCCCAGGCTTGACTAGGCAAGTGCTATTATATGATAATACAATGTTTTCACCACATAGGTGTCCTAACTAACAATTTTAGCACCAACACCCTGCCAACCGGTCTGAGCAGGAAGGTGAGCGAACTCTGCCGTTTCGTTAAGCCAGCTATTCCCAATGTAAAGATAGTAAGTGACATCAAGAAAGAACACATTGTTTTAGGCAAATTCCCTCATTCGAGCTATGATAGACCATTACAATTTCAGTCTAGGAATCGTCATGTCCGAAATTATCATAGATCAGGCCGCACCAAAGCTTAATTTGGGTACGGCAAAATCGACAGCCATTAGATGGGAAAAAGCTAACTATGGCAAAAAACTTCACGTCAAATCAATCAAGGCATTCTATCAGTTCATTAGACATTTTGACTCCCACTTTCAGCAGAAAGAGCAAAACTGCCACGTTACCACCCCTATTACAAGGTCATCCGAGACCGTACCAGTCATTCCACCACCTTCTGACTTAGAAAACGGTCCAGGTCACAACTGATAGCCCCCCCTCCCCTCCAACCATCCACCCCTACCCCCCCCCCCCCCCGGTAAAGAAAACAGATACCCGGACCAACTTCAGATTTCTCTACCACTATCACTACCTATCGGGCTAGGTAGTGATAGTGTTAATCTCACTGGCTCTACATTATCTGAAGCAGAAAAATCAATACTCAATCGGGCCCTAACATTTGTACCAACACCAAGACACAAATTAGGCATAGATGCACTTTTAGATAATGGCTCAATTGAAGTTCTTGAATTTGCCCACCGTGTCAAATTAGCCGACTTTTTTCGAAACTCGAAAAGTAATATTCTGCCATTCGTTGAAAAAACTGGCTGGGCACCAGACTCAACATTATTCAACCCAGCGATCTCTGCCAGTATAAAATTTGTAAAAGAACGTATTCAAAATGTTGAATTTCCGAAAAATCATAAAAATTGGTCGTATGAGGAACGTCAAGCCTTATTGTCATTAAACCTGCTGATAAGGGATCTGCTGCTGTAATTATGCGTAAAGACAACTACATTCGTGAAGCGCATCATCAACTCAGTAATCCAAAACATTACCAAAAATTAGACGAGTAACTTTGGCAAAGTAACTGCGACAATTTTAATGAAATTCTCCAAAATATGGTTGATAACAAGAGTTTAACGCAGAAACAGTTCAAGTACCTCGTTGCGAAATGAGACTCAAAAGCACATACATTTTATGTGTTACCCAAAATTCATAAACCTATTGATTCTTGGTTAGATCGTATGATACCACCAGGATGACCTATAACATCGGATTGTGGTTCTGAATCCTAAAATACCCCATATAACAACAGGTGAAACATACCAACAAATTTGTGGCTGCGCAATGGGTAAGCGTTTCAGTCCAAGATTTGCCAACATCTATGTAGCAGAGTGAGGGGAGGATGCCCTTAGCAAATATCCGCAACAGCCGCTCTTTTACTGCAAGTACCTCAATGATATTTTCATTATTTGTCATCATACAAAGGAAGAATTTAATGAATTTTTCGCCATTTTGAACAATCATGACACGAATATTAAGTTTAAGGTCAACAGTGACCTGATGTCCGTAGACTTTTTAGATGTAACTCTATGCAAAGGTGTAAGCATGACACAACTGGACACCTTGATTACAAAGTGTATGTTAAGGCCACAGATTCGCGTAACTAGTTCACATGAAATCATTTCATCCGCCTCATACCTTTAAAGGAATTGTAAAATCCCAAATCACCCATTTTCATAGAAATTCGAGTGATAGAAAGAACTTTGAATCCGCATGCTCCCTCTTATTCAAGGCCCTCAAGCCGAGAGGCTATTCGTCTAGATTTGTGGGCAAAATTAAGTCTTAAACTTTACAGGATTTGGAAACTATCTCTGATAATGCTGCAGATCACAGGCCTACCAAAATTCGTCACAATCGTCCAATTACAGGCGTAGGACAATCTAGAAAATGTGGAAAGAGAAGGTGTAAATTAAACCTACTTCTTCCAAATCAAAAAGCTTTTATGAGCTTTCAGAATAAAGACAAATTCCAAATTCAGTCTAATTTAGATTGCGATTCCGAAAACGTGATTTATGTAATATCTTGTAAATTATGTCGGTGAAACCAAATGCCCTTTAAAAAAGCGAGCTACTAGACAGGCAATAAAATAAATAAAAAATATTAAATTTCTTTTTTTAATTCTGAGCCAGCACGCTGACCATATTACTACCTATTAGCCAGTGCCAGTTCCATTATTTTATTGACTTACTAACCCATAAATTATGTGCACCTGCCTATAATATGTTTGGTCCCAAAATTTCACCACATAGTTTCAAAGCAAGACTTCACAAATAACTTTTTGCTTGGTGTGGTGACAAGGTATAGCCATCGCAAAAATTCATCTAGCCTGCACTACAAATAGATTGTGTGTGAAATCTAACCAGTCTATACTCTACCAAAGGTATTACCATGTATATAGTGCACTACAAATAGGTTGTGGGCGAAAAAATCACACCGACCTGTATTATATTATTTATAAACTGCATGTGAAATCGCACCAATCTATATTATCATGTCTCTGTACTGTACTATGCCATAATAGATTGTGTGTGAAATCAACCAAAATATTAATATATGTATATATTGCATTACAAATAGATGTGTGGAAAGCCATCGCGGTCTATATTGTGCCAATAGTATTCTATTACAAGTAGATTGTGTGTGGAATCACACCAGTCTATAGTATATCACATACAATGCTACAGGTATATATTATCACTATTAGGCAGTGGGTCGAACCACACCAGGCTATAGTATATCACATACGATGCTACAGGTATATATTATCACTATTAGGCAGTGGGTCGAACCACACCAGTCTATAGTATATCACATACAATGCTACAGGTATATATTATCACTATTAGGCAGTTGGTCGAACCACACCAGTCTAGATACGTTTGACCAGATGGAAAATGTGCACTAACTTGCATATTAGGAAAGATTATGACTATATATAATACGACCAAGATCTCTACTTTTCGGAATGGCTGTGACTCATCTGTTTAAAAAGCAATCTAACTAAAAATTATAATTTAGCCTAAATTACTTTCAGCTGTAAACAACACGATATCATATCGTAGCTAGATATATTAAGAATTAAGAAAACTACCGAAAATTGGCTGACATTTTGGCAGATCATTGATTTCAGTACCGTACTGTCTGCAATAGATTCGGCCCCATAGATTCATAAACATGGTCAGATCGGTATATGAATACGCTAATGACGTATCAAGCTTTAAAATGTCTACCATGGAGTAATTTCGTAGTATACAATTACATGGCAAAAATTAGAACAAATTTTGGCAGATCCACGGTTTTCGGTAGCCTACTGCCTGTAATAGGTTCGGTCTCAAAATGACAGATAGATATATGAATACGCTAATTAAAATATCGATTTAAAAATATTCTACCGGGAAGCAATTTTATAATACGCAACTTAGTAGCGACCAAAAGTTGTCCGATGCCAATAATTTATGTACCAATATCTGTGTACTCTGTTTGTAACCAGTTTTCAAACATCTAGCCATACAGAATTCAATATGTATTATTATTATTATTATTATTATTATTATTATTATTATTATTATTATGTACTAGTGCTGTACGAAATATTGCACGATTCTACCATCAAATCATATCATAATTACCAAGTATGTACATGTAATTACTTATTCGCAATATGTCCCCATTGAAATATAGTTGGTTCACATTAGCCACAATTGGATAGATAGATATGTCCTCGTATATCATATGTAATAGAGTCGGCTCCAGAATTTCAACCCAAAGTTTATATATATATATATATGTTAAATATGCAATATGCCGTCTGAAGTAAATGCGTTACTATCTGAAATGAACGCATTAGATATTTTTTAATTACCTTTGAATTACCTTTCTGGCGTGTTTTCACTACTTTTAATTTTTTTCAAATACATATCGGGTATGAATTGTTATGGTGAAGACTTGCCTGAAAGAGCTACACAATTAATGTTTGTGGCAGGTCATCTTCAGTGAAACAAATCCGAATTTTGTTTAACATGAGAATTGTTACCTGTTATAAACTATGATTTATGAATTCCACACATACCTGGATCTGTGAATTCCTACACTGTTGTTACGCGTGCGTGCTTGGTGACATACACGTGCGCGTGCATGTGTAAGCATCATGATATGTATCTATATGTTGGCGTACATGTACTTAAATATATGTTAAATATGCCTTTTATTTTTTATTTTTGCTAGTTTAAATCATAGATTGGTTTAAAAATTCAGCCAATGTCAAAAATAAGTAATGTAAATGTTGCTTTTTTGGAATATGGGCGGTACCTTCACAAGTGACAGTGGCGAGAGGGCATCCAAACTTAAGGATCCAGACCCTTTTAAACTTATAAGCAAATTTCATATTGTTTGTTTGACAGGGGCACATTGTGGTCAAAATTACAATCTTGCTATATAAGGTTTCCAGGTACAGACAAATCTTCGGCCAAGACTATCCACCACAAAATAGACTTTGGTGGATTAGCTGTGTGTATAAAAAAGGAGATACGCAAAGGTGTCAAATTTATTCGTTCATAAAATACAGAGGTCATGTGGATCAAACGGGACATTTTTAAATCTAGATAAGGATTTATACCTCGCGGTAGCCTATATTAGTCGATTACGGCCATCGTTTTCAGCTAGACATGAAGACATTTTGGAAATCTTGGTAAACGTCATAGCAATTTATTTGAAATCAGGAAGTTGTTTAACGTGTGGGGATTTCAATGCTAAAACTGAGCCAGACTTTTGTACTGAAGAGGATTACCCCTTGATTGACTTACAACCAGATTATGTGTGTGTTAAAGAAATCTGCAGAAATAACATGGATTCTCATGGAGTTGGTACTCATGATAAACAACTATTATCTCTCTGTAAGTCTTCTGGTCTGCGTCTTGGGTAACTCGTCTGGTCACTGCACTTGCTATAGCCACAATGGTCATCCCAGTACAATTAACTATATATTGGCTGCTAACAATATTCTAAATGATATAGAATATTTTCATGTAAATAGTCCAAATCACATTTCCATTCATTGTATGTAGAACATGGGACTATTGACAGGTTCATATGAGCATACGCCGAATGACATCCATAGCTCTTGTTTGCTTGGCAGACAGGGGATCATGAAAAATGTATGAAGTTTATGATGCATCATATACTTAGGTAAACAAAATTGACTGCTTTATGTTACTGCCTTTAGTCAAACCATGCACGAATCTTATTAATCATATTGGTACTATTGAGCCTCTAATTGAGTCAGACTCTCTGGCATTAAACATATAAAGTCGAAAGGTTACAAATCAAGGTCAAAGAAAGAAGTCTCGAAGAAGAATCGCTGGTTTGACTATGATTGCCATGCTCTGAAGAGAGATCTTAGAAGTATGGCGCACAAAATCCAGGAAGATCCCTCAAATTTCATGCTCATTACCAAATTTCGAATTTTCCGGAAAGGGTTTTAAAAATGCATTGCGAAAAGGAATTTTACTTTCAAACAACGGATATTGGATCAAATGGAATCTATGCAGTCTAGAAACCCCAAAGTCTTCTGGAAGGTGTATGATGAACTTAGCTACGTAAATAGAGACTCCAATGGAAATACTAAGCGATGGTCAGTTTCCAATAGCATATCGCTGTCATCTTTTATTTCCTATACACAAGGAAGGAATATGTCAAATCCTGACAACTATAGGGGTATATCTGTTAGTAGTAACTTATGCAAACTAGTCTGTAGTGTTTTACAACACAGATTGGCTAAATTTGCTGAGGTAAATAAAATAATCCCTCAATGCCAAATTGGTTGCAGAAAAACGTCTAGAACTGCAGATCACATATTCTCGTTAAAATGATCCTAGATAAATATGTGAATGCAGTAACTAAAAGAAACATCTTCTGCTGCTTTGTAGATTTTACACCAGCCTTTGACACTATCTCTAGAAAGACGCTATTGTATAACAATATTGTATCAACAATAATTTCTTAAATGTTATTGAGAGTATGCACTCTAATGTGTTAAACGCAGTCAAAGTTTACTATGGATAGAGTAATGGCTTCTCATCTTCTGTTGGTGTTAAACAAGGGTGTGTACTCACCCCACTTCTATTCAACCTTTTTCTTCACCACTTACCTGATATTTTTACAGTACCTGTGATCCTATCCATATAACTAACACCTCTCTAACTTGCCTAATATTTGCAGCTGGTCTAGCAATATTGTCAGAAACTAAGAATGGTTTACAAAATGCCTTAAACAAATTGAGCTTCTACTGCGACAGACGGAATCTAACTGTAAATCTAAACAAGGCTAAGACAACCATTTTCAATAAAAGTGGCCATCTCATAAAGAAATACATTCATTCCTTTACCTTGAGGTTAGCATGTGTTCCTTTACCTTGAGGTTGTAAAAGCATATTGCTATCTTGGTATTTTATTTACTCCCTCTGGTAACTTCAGGGATGCCTATGGAAGATTGGCTGAACAGGCTAAGAAAGCATTGTTCATACTTAAATCTGCCAATGTAAGAGACAACATCTTAATGGCGTTTAAACTATTCATTTCTCCTAT
>CM067369.1:36165423-36361051 GCA_034401795.1 Chaetoderma sp. LZ-2023a
ATAAAGGACTCCTTTAACTAAAGGTGCGTTCTAAAATCAACGCTACCTTTAGGTTAGGAAGCGATTTAAAGGAAGCCTTTTCTACGCAATAAAGGTATGTTCTGGAATAGCATATGGTCACCTTAACATGGGAACAATAGACGTAAAGGAGACCTTAGCGTTAAAGGAAGCTTCTAAAATACGGGCCAATTGACTGGAACCCTTGAATTATGATGCTGGCAGAAATCAACCTCTAGAATGGTGTTGAGAAATATCAAATTTTCTGGACAAGAGAACAGGTTTTGAAAAACACACAACTGTAATGAGTGATAACTTGTCACATATCTCTTGGCCTACATGGGGACTTTGACTATGCAAAAAATTAGATTTCCGTGACAAATCTTGAACATTATTCGAATAATTATCTTGATAGCGTGATGCCCCAAAGAATGCATTCACTTAGAATATTTGACTAATTTTCAGTACAAAATGATCTGATTGGATCGGCATTAATTTAAAATGATCATTTCTAGCCCTAATTATTCCCATAATTTGTGTTTAGATTTGTGTTTAGATTTTATGAATCTGTCTTAGAATATTGTACATGTATAACTCCAATACAGTCCAAAGAGGAAGATCATGCTCAGGATCACTAAAACACCATCCTAGTCTCAGGGGAGTGACATGACAAAAGAAACACGAGAGACAATATCAGCAATCAGAAGAGGGATATCTTACAGAAAGGCTAAAACAGTTTACCAAATCCCTACAACTGTCTTGCACAGACACATGAAAAACTAAAACGTCAAACCGCAGGGTGGGCGGGCAGTAGTAGTGTCGGGATTAAAATGATACCACCTCCCTCAACTGGCCGCCGTTCGGCGATCCGTGGCCCCCACCGCCCTCTCAATCCCTGGGGCATAGGTTGGTGAGACATGTGGTTGGTGTATGCCTCTAGATGGAGGCCCAGTGTTGTTGAGACGGGTGGTTGGTATGCCTCTAGATGGAGGCCCCAGGGATTGAGAGGGCGGTGGGGCCACGAATCACCGAACAGCTTCCAGTTGAGGGAGGTTGTATCATTTTAATCCCGACACTACTATTAGGCAAATGATACCACCGCCCTCTCAATCCCTGGGGCATAGGTTGCGGGGGCCACCACGGATCGCAGAACGGCTGCCAGGGAGGTAGTATCACACTACTACTACCAGGGGCTGAATGCGTATTTAGAGACAAGCCTCCACAGTGATATACACCACTGATCGCCATCAACCACAGGGCCGGCCTCTCTCTCTCTATTCTGTGTAGGCTCAGACAAACACGTAGTCTCTGCCAGAGTCGCATCGGCATGATAGGACCACCCATAGGGGCTTCCATCTACCTTGACAACGCTCACCTGGGAGGAGGCTAAAGTGATTGGCATGTGAACCACGGCAGACTCTGGCATGTTCACATGTTATGCAGAGAATCTGGTGCTGAGCAGGGGTCTCCAGCAGACAACCACGGCCTACCCTCTCCACCCCATAGAAGTGGCAGACGGGGCTCAATCTCTTTACGTGGGTGAAAGCGGTCGTAAATGTTTCTCCGCAAGGGGTCGACCCAAGGATTGTACTGGGGGTCATCCCGGAAGTGGGCCCACTTGGCATCCAATATCATGGCAGTCTCAGGGCCCTATGCCACTGCTGTAGACGCCAGCCCGAACAGTATGATGAGAATCATGGCTATATATGAAGAGTTAAACTGAACAGAGTGAGGCCCTCGAGAAATATCTGTGCCAGATGGAGCCCTGTTCCATCCGGATCGATAGTGATCTTAATCCCCTCAGGGGAAGGGGCTAGCTGCTTCACTCTGCCGCTGGCTAAGAAACGTAGCTCTAGGACTATATGAGTCATTTGCGGGCTAGTGAGTCCGACTCGCTGAAGCAGTTTAACAGCACCTTGACTTTGGAGACATGTGACACACCATCTACCTGTAGGGTGCCCTCCTGGAGGTTAACAGCTTTTTATGGTCCATCGAATGGACGACGCAGCAGGAGCTTTCCACCTGTAACCCCGATTCGGGGACCCACCCTCGTCAGGGAGACACCTTCACCTATGTAGGTGATGAAGGATGATCCCCGATTGTAGAGCTTTCGAACTGTCCCATCCTTTTTCACAACATTAGAGAGGGGAGTAACCTCGATGTCAATGACTGTGGGAGGCCTATATAGGGGCAACCATGCTTGCAAGTCACCCTCAGGTCCAGCGCGGTACCACACTTCATTCTTCTCAAAGATGAACTGCAGGTTTTTTGCCAGGGTCACTAGCAGGCCATCATGGGCCATCGGTGGGGCACCGCTTGAATAGGGTTTGACCAGATGAAAGCTGAGGTCGTTATTTAGGGTGTTGATGTCTGCCACCTCTGTATCTGAGACCTCAATCAACGGCTCGAGGATGTACTTCCTCTTCGGGAAATCGTACCGAAACACGACCTTGTTGCCATCTATGTTGCGACCCAGGCGCTCCTTCAACACATAATTGAGGTCTGTGAGCAGCTCCACCCCATCACCACCAATGGGGTGGAGGGAGAATGCCTTTGAGTTTGCTTCGTACTGTAGGGCGAATGACTTGCCATCGCTCTCTTCTACCTTAGCAGCATCAACTGCATACACACCGGTCAGGTCAGCAAGACCAGTCGAGTGAGTAAATATGGGTTCCATAGCACGCTGTAGGAGGGGTTTAAACAGGACATATAACCATGCCGATTATCCGACTGCTGCTCTCCGGTGGTGAGAATGTAATCTCACCCTCTCTAGAGGGGAGACGGGTGGTACAGTACCATGTAGAATGGGTCCTCTTCGAGGTGCCCCAGTGGAGCACAACATACATACACGCTGATGTGCTACATCAACCTCCGGGAAGTGCACACAGAAGCTCACTGGTAGAAGTCGGCCGGGACATGATAGAGTATCTCCAAGGTGCCATCAGCAACCTATGGAAAGCTATCAGTCTTAGCCTGTTCACACCTGTAAATCACCCATTTAACAGCCCCTCCATTAACATAAATGCCAGCACGGATGGGATATCGGACGCCCATTTAGAGTTTACACTCTTATTACTCATTGACATGACATGATATCACACCAGGAATATCTGACCTTTGCCGAGATGGTGAAGAGCCAGCTACAGGGCTGCCCCTTCATGACCCCTGCACAGATAAAGGCCTTAAACGAACAGAGGCTCGCACTGCAACAAGAAGGAGAGCGACTACAGCGGGAGAGCTGGTATCAACAGAACGCGAGCATTGCAAGGGGGTGAAGGAACAGTGACGGGTCCCGATACTGGCAAGCCCTCCTGGAGGAGAGTAAGCGGGATGCAGAAGTCTTGACAGATGCCGATGAGCCAGATATCTACGACGATGCCACAGACGAGGATGAGCCAGATGCCATACAGTGGGAAGAGGGGATGGCGCAGAAGTGTAAGACCAAGAAAGTCATCCAGCGGCGGACCTACTATCTTGGTCATAAGGTGAAGTTCCAGATGTCATGTCTCAGAAAGCTACTGGCACCCGACATAGTGCTGGATGACCCCTGTCTAAGAGACGTCTGTCTCAACACCAGCAAGCTGGCACGGTTCGGCAGGCTCTCCAAAATGAACCCTTATATGACTCATTCAGCAGATTCTGCAGGTGATGCGGGTTTAATCTCCAGGTATACTATGGAAAAATCAGGGTGGCGGAAGCAACCAGAACTATACCCCACCCTGATGGCTGACGAGGGCGGTACCATCCAAAGGCTGGCGACTCCAGCAGATAGATACCATCAGACAGAATCTCGTCCATGAAGCAGAAAAGTACAGCAGAATGTGCAGGCGATATAAGACAGCCTACAACGTCCTCGCATGTACAACCACTGCTATGGGTGTGATTGTAGCCAGTACTGGGGTGGCAGCTGTGGGGGACCATCGTCGCCATCCCGCTGGGTGGCGTGACACTAGCCGCCACTGTCTTGGCCACGGGCTTGGCGGTGGGGCAGCGGCAGATCACAAGGAGGCTGGAGAAGCATGCTAAGTACTTGGCACTGGCACAGAGTATGCTACGAACTATCGACGAGTCTGTCAGCAAAGCTCTCGAGGATGGCCAGGTCACCGATGAAGAGTACCACCATATATTGAAGGTCCAAGCCCTGTACCGCATGGAGAAACCTAAAGTGCGACAGCAATACCTCAAAGGCTCCAGCTGGCGGGTTGATATGGAGGAGTTGAAAAACGAGATGTTACAGTGAGGTTGCCTCGCTGGTCTCTGAAGTCGAGACGACTACAAATAGTGTGCTGCCTGTATGGTAGCTTTAAGAAGACCGGTATAGATGGCCTTTCCACTGAACCTCACGACAGTCATCCGGAGCCAACCGCCCCTCCTGGGTACACCCTTGACTGACCTGAGAGGTCTACTGGATGATATACCAGAGCTAATACCGTTCTCCATCACAGTGGATGGATGGTCCCGAACCAGCTTCTCCATCAACCCACGACCGCTGACCAACCGCCCCATCACCATCAAGGATGCGATGCAAGCTCATGCTTGGATGGCTGCTCCAAGCCTCTCATACTGGAATCAGCAGCTGAACTTTGCCGTGTGGTGTGCCACACACCACCTCAGGCATCACACCAGCAGGGGTCATTAGGATCAACCACCCCCTGGAAGCACTGTGCTACTGCCTCCTTATGGCACAGACCCAGCTGCAGCATTCCATAGATGGTGTCAGCGGAGCAGAGGTCCAAGCCATGTTCATGAGTCTCGTTGAGGATATGATCATCGTGGCAAACCCCAGTAGTCTTATTGCTAAGTTCCAGTAGAGGTTGCAGAAGGCCCGTCACAAACTTGACTTTGCTATTTCGCCACACCTATGGTTGATTCCGAGCAACATGATCATGAACATCGAGGACCTCCAAGTCAGGGGCTATAACAACATGATAGTCGAGTGGAATTCCCCCGGTGTCCACTTCGGCTTCAACACTGCCATCAACGCACCTACGCATAGTAAGAGCCATACAGTCGTTCCGACCCTGGCACTGCAACCAGTCGACACGGCAGCTCCAGGTGCCCTGACACTGTAGCCAGTCAATACGACACCGTTTCCCGGGGTGGTAGCTCTACGTGTGGTGTCAGGCCTGGCTATTGTGGCGCTTGGGATCAGCCTACTCCGCTGCTAGCAAATCAGCTATAAGACTATCCTGACTCTCTACAGTAGCAGTGGGGACCACGGTGAGACACTGAACCAGCTTGGCATGCCCTACAGCCCCCTATACCCGCTGCCAACATGCACATCCAAGGGCTGGAGGGTTCGGCAGCGCATCCTTTTTCCAGCTTGTAGTATCGCAGAGCCTTGTTCAGCTCTGAGTCCGGTGATGCCATGGCGGTCTTCAACTGCTGGAACACATCTGAGAGATACTCCCGATCCTTGTAGAAACCTTTAGCTAGCAGCAGCTGCTCGACGATACTCCCGCCCATGATAAGGTATTCGAGGAAGCAGAGCTGTCCCTGGCCAAATCCTAGATAGAGCTTCACAGCTGTCAGCTCCTCTGTCAGCTCAGCACTGGAGAGCTGAGCGACCTCATCTGGTGTCTTCTTGTAGGCCTTCAACTCCCTCCGGAAGACATCATAGTACTTCTTGCATAGCGTGAGCCCAGACATGTTTAAGATGTCTCAATAGAGAGATGAATATTCCTGGGTACCAACTCGGCCACCTGGCAGATGCAGACTGGGAAGATCTTATTAGCTCTCTCGACAGGGGACGCAGACGCATAACCGTGTTGTATACTCAGTGCTTAAACAATGATGTCAACGGTACAGACCGTGAAGCAACTGCCCGAGAGCCAGGCGAGTCTTCAAAAGGTGGAGAATCTGCTGAAAACCAAGACACAGAAGTTACTGACCAAAGCAAAACCTCTGGCAGTCCATGTCGCCAGTAACGTGGCGGCGAATGTGGTCGTGGTGAAGATGACAGGGGGAAATGAGATTCTTCCTGCCACCACTGCGGCTCTCCTCGCTACAGTGGTGAGTGGAGTGGCCGGGCACTGTCTCGGAATAACTCACCCCATCTCAAAGATCGCCCTCAGTTGGGTCTCCTACACTGTTGCCGCCAAGATCATGGGTGAACGTGTTACACTAATGGAGGCCGCGGTTCTAGGGCTACCAACCAGTGCAATGGCTGAGATCATCGTTTAACACCTCTGAACAGTGAGAGATGGATCATGTAAAAGTCCAGTTTGAGGTGTAGAACATTACATACAGATTTAGGCGACAAGATTAGGAATTTTGTGTTCATGACCGTGGTTTATTTGTACAGAGAGAATTAGCTCTTGATTGTGAACCGCTATGGCAAGACGAAGGTTAAGTGATCGTGTGAAATGGCAAATGATAGGCATGCATACCACTGGTATGTCATGCAGAGAGATTGGCAGACAGCTGAACATTAACCATACTGTAATCAGTCGTTTGATTGCAAAACATGGGCAAACTAACGAGGTGAAGGACAGGCCTAGATCTGGAAGACCGAAGAAGACTACTGCCCGTGATGATCGAGCCCTAGTACGCCTTGTTAGGAGATCTCCATTCACCAACAGCAGGGTGCTCAGCCAGCAATGGGAAACGCGCAATAGAGTGTCAATGTCTACCGTCAAAAGGAGACTGTATGCTGCTGGCATGAAAGCTAGGAGACCTGTCAGACGTCCTCTCCTCACTGCACACCACAAAGAGGAGCGTCTGAGGTGGTGCAACGAAAGAAGACACTGGAACATGAGATCCTGGAGACGGGTACACTGGTCCGATGAAAGTCGGTTCCTGCTTCATGCCACAGATGGTCGAACTCGTGTATGGAGGTCCAGACGCACGGTGTACGACCAACGTAACATCATGGAAGAAGTTCCATTTGGTGGAGGTTCCGTTATGATATGGGGGTGCATCTCATTTGATTGTAAGCTGGATCTGTTGACTGTACCTGGAACACTAAATGGACAAAGATATCAAGATTCCATACTGGATAGAGTTGTGGTCCCTCATTTTGTAAATCATGCACCTGGAACCCATCCTATATTCATGGATGACAACGCCCGACCACATCGTGCTAGAGCTGTGCATGAATACCTCCGCCAGAATGTCATCGAAACCCTACCATGGCCAGCAAGGAGCCCTGACATGAACCCTATTGAGCATATCTGGGACATTCTGGGAAACATGGTGAGAAGGAGGGATCCTCCTGTGCAGAACCTACAGGAATTAACAGACGCACTCCATCTTGAATGGCAACGAATACCACAATGGCGTATCAGTCGGTTGGTGACCAGCATGAGACGTCGTGTCCAGGCCGTCATCCAGGCACAAGGTGGATATACCCGGTATTAATAATGACAGTCTCAAACTCGTGCACAGATGTTAAACTTCGTTTTCAGACACCATTAATGACAATCTAGCCACGTGTGTCAACTGTAGGGCAATAGTTGTCAGTTCATTCAACGTAACCATATTCAGGCCTCGTTTTCAAGTTCAAACAAAAACATACAGTGTTTCCCCACCATCATAATCAGCATTCCTCTAGTTGCATTATTACCTCTCGCACTAAGATGGATGGGTACATAAATGTTTATGCTATTGCTTTCTTCATAGCACATGAATATACCCTCGCATGTGCGTAAAAATAGGGTGGTGCTTAACTTTTGCACAGGTATATATATATATATATATATATATATATATATATATATATATATATATATATATATATATATATATATATATATATATATATATATATATATATATATATATATGACTCTGTCACTCACAGACCTAGAAAGCAAAGAGCTAGGCGATCTTGCTCACTTGGGCGAGGCACGCCTCGGTTCAGAAGACACTGTTGCCCCTATCTCCTTCCTAGACTTTGATGAGAATGGAGACCCGTGGGAGATCCAAGGTACCATCCCAGCCCGAGATCTCATCGGGAACACTGATATGGTAGGACAATCGGCCATTAACAAGGCCAAGACTGTATACAAGTGGATGGGCATCAAGGAGAGGGCGACGATGCGAGGTATGCTTGGAGTCGATGAGGCTGGAGCCATAAAGGTTATGGCTGTGTCCTTTGTACATGACCTGGTTATGGATCTACTGAAACTATGGAGCTCATTCCGACAAGATGGAGAGAAACTCAAGATAGGCACCCTCGGCCTGAGCCATATCGCTGTCGATGGCAGAACAGGTGCTACCGCAGCCTCCAGCTACCAGAGGTGAAGAAGTCAGGGTTCTTTGGTTTGCCGTTTAAGACCACAGGATAGTCGTGGCTTCCCGTGCATGTATCATACTGATACTGGATGTACTAGACACACCCTCTGCGCTATCTTCTCAGCTGCTGGTGGAATTTCATGCTTGATGCCTTCGTATCCCCCGGAGGTGCAGGTTCCCCACTCTGTAGGTGAAAGAGCTGGTGCAGGAAGTACTGCAGTTTAGTCTCCCAGATATAGACGAGGCTACCGCCGACCAAGTGCTAACCATCCTCCACACGCATGTCTGTACCATTCGACAGCAGGCCGGCCGATGCTGGCCAGGTGGTGCTGATCATTGCCCCGTCAGGACACAGGAAAAACTTCTTGCTGCGGGCTCTCCTTGCCGAACATCTACACTCTCAATACATCCTTCTGGTGTCTGACTCCGCCGTTAAGGAAGTTGACAGTAATGATCAATGGTACAATGGCCCAATCACCAAGACACAGAACCTGCAAGCACTGATGGAGAAGCTCCCGACTGACAGAACCACTTGTTCTAGTTATCGATGACCCTGCAATGGACCAGAAGACAGTAACCTACCTCAGAAATATCTCCAGGCGCATCTGGCACACAAAGATAACTGTCTTCATCCTCTTTCAGAAGTACACCCGCGAGATCTCACCGGACATCTGCCACAATGCCCGGTTGCTATACTTCCACTCCAAATGTGGACGTGCCCTGCTCGAGACCATATACGACAGCCTAACCCTCAAGGAGACCAAAGGGGACTTTATCGCAAGTGTACAGAGGGCAGCTGAGCTGTACCGCTTCATCATCAGCAACAATGAGACAGGTGAGCTGTCACACTCCAAGCCATCTCCGGAAACTAGCCTGCTCTATGCGTCATCGCTGACAGACTGAGCGGAGACCGTGGCGGTCTGCACTGCAACTTTTTTTCTTTCATCAGATGGCTGCGTGGTCTCCGCTACTTCGTCCGTGGTCTCCGCTACTTCCATACTATCGCCGAAACTCTACCCACTGAGGGTCCGTGTCTAGGACTCTCTTCTTATGGAACTTCTCACGGAAGATCCTCTTTGTCCATGTGCAGCAAGCATCTGATTTGCGAGCGGAGGTAGTCCTGGTAGTTATCTGGGAATTTCAGAAATGCTGGCAGATTACTAGCCAATCTCCTGCGACCTCTTTCGTTTATGATGTGCTCAACAGCCTCCTTGCGGCCAACAAAGAACCCCTCCTGAGTACCTTCTGCATGACCGGTATCATGGCTCTCTGCTACAGCGGCACTGACCTCCTCCCTGAAGTAGTTATTTGCTCCAGACCGGAGGCTATCCAGCATATCTCGCTCTTCCTGGCTATGGAGGCTAAATACGGCAGCCCACTTCCCGACCGTTAGTAGATCTTTGGGGTCGACCCTCGCCCTTTGGAGAGCTAGAATAACAGGACTGTTGGTTTGGGCCACAGGAGGTAGGTCGAGTGTCCTGCCCTGGGTGCTGTCAAACTTCCAGTAGAGTATCCGAGTCAGGAGTTCTTTTGTACTACGAGCTGGCGCTCCTTCCTCTATGGCGGCCAGTATCTCTGCATCAGACAGAGGTGTGACCTTGGCTCACTCGTGGATAATGTTGATGTCAGGAAGCAGGCCGAGGACCATGTCACAGTGTGACAGTGCACGCCGTGGCTGTCGTGCTGACTGTCATGCTGACTGTCGTGCCAACTTGTCCTGCTGCCTATAGACAATCTGATGGAGAACCTTACCAAACATTGCAGCCGTTTAAAACCTCTATATACCCAGACCTTAAATATGCTGCAGTATGTGCAACATCAAGATGGGGCCATTGAACCCACGACATCGCACTGCACTGATCCTCGGAAGGACTGCCTGATGGCCATTCGACCCAGTATACACGATGAGAACCCGTTGTCCACTGCTGGGAAGTACATTGACCTTGCAATCTCGGCACAGATCCACGAGATCAAGAGCATGACACTCGAGGTCAAGCTTCAGAGCACGATAGAACAGACGGTAGAGCTCCCGCATGTTCTGAACAGGTGGGAGATCGTGCAGAGCAACAGCACCGTGGACACCACCTATGTGAACGATGAGTACTGAGTCCTAGGTCCGCTGGCTCGTGGCCCAACCTTCTATGCGAAGTGAAAGGGGTACTACACTGTGGGGTGCAATGAGGGGTTCACTGAATTCGAACTACAGGCAGGTGTCGAGAAGCCCATGACAGTTCCACTCTTAACCCTCCTCGAGAACACACATGTGAATCTGGCTGCCATGCTTTTCTTCTGGGTGTACACTGAGCAGCTCGCAGATGCGATGATGAGTGCTCCAAGACTTCATGTCTGGCATGATGAGAATGACCAGGAGCTGAAGCACACGGATTCCAAACAGCGGATCGTGCATGTGGAGCGAGAACACCAGCAGGTCCATGCCACAGCTAACAAACTGGTAGAGCTGACATTACATTGTGGTGTATCGGACTGTGTCGCTGTTGTGGTCCTGGTTCAGAAGGGAGGCGCCATCCAGCAGGTGGATAAGGTAGACGACTTCAAGCTTGTGGTTGCTGGGACCAATGTTCTTGGTGAGGTACGCGAGCTGGCTGATTGCCAACTCTACAGACAGAAAACTAAGTGATATGCACTTCTGCGCCTAACCAGTGGAAGCGACGACCTCGACTCGGCACTCGAGGGCCATCACCACCTCGGGGGCAAGGACATCCCACCTAATCAGGGAAACCGACTCAGCTTCAACATCGGAAACCTCATAGCTGGGACTCTCTCATTAGGTGTGACGGTACATTACTTTGGCTATGCTAAGGTATGTGTGTCAAACACATACGGTATTCAGCTTGAGCATGCATAGAGCATGACTCCTGCCGTGGTCCCCAATGCAGCTGCCACCACTAATATAAGCTCTGCTGTCTTCTGACTTGTCGATGTTTCATAGTCGAGCATTAGCTCAGATACAGCCTCGTAGTACTCATTGAGACTCTCATCTGCCTCTTTGAGGCTCTGGTTGGCCTGAGCGCGGAGTTGGCGTCGGCATGCCTCCCTCTGGCGCATATGCTCGAGGGCTTTGCTGTACTCAAACTTCTCCTTAGACAGCTTCTCCATCGCCTGGTTATGACACTCACGCTCGACCTCTGCCACCTTCTTGTCGGCGAAGCTGAGTCCCCAGTTCACTAAGGCAAACACGCTCGCATTCAAGATTGCGGATGCCATGCTATAGACAACAGTTTAAAGCTACTCTATAGCTGCAGTGCGGACCACGGCGACGCGATGTATGAACCAGAGGCTGATCCAGTCGAGGATATAGATGATGAGGACTATGAGGAGGACTATGATGAGGAGGATGCAGATGACTACGATGTAGCAGAGACCGCGGTTGAGTATGATGCTGAGACCATGCCTGAATCCCGCAAGCTAGTACACAGAGCAAAAGGAATCTATCGCGCTTGCGTAAAAGGTTCTATCGGGCCGCTGGCAGCAGTTGGGGCTCTGATCGCTCTGTTCACAACGAAGGCTGGCGAGACGGTCCGCAAGATCGCCAACAATGCTCTCCATGGGGTGGAGAAGATTTCTGAAGCCATACCAGCCATCGCCTCAGGAGTAGGTACGTTCTTCGGAGTCACAGGCCCTTGGCTACCATACGTTGCCATAGCACTCGCGGCCATTTGGGCCACCGAACATTTAAGCCGTACTATATAAGGATGACGTCTCTGTACGACCTTGTCAAGTCCCTTAACTGGCAAGCCTTAGTCGATAAGCTACCCGTCAGTGACGGCACCAGCGCTGCAGAGATTAGACAGCAGGGTTCACAGATATTCGAAGAGGTGTTCATCGATGGCCGGATGAACGATGGTCATCTGTTCGCCTGTCTGGAGTTTGTCCAGGCCATACGTAATAGAACAAGAGTCAACGTCAGTGATGCAATCTGGGAGTTCATCAACCGCCTCTCTTGAGGAGCTCTACTACCAACCTGGTGGATATTATCGTGAGCCTCACCAGTTACTCGAGTTCGCACGTCGCAAGGGCGACAAGTTCATATTGGAAGTGGTTAGCCAGTGCCTCAGCCGCCAGGCGATGTGGCAGATATACAGACCCCGTCCACGGCACATCAAGCGTGCACATTTCGATGAACCTGTTCCGAACAGAGTTCACCAGGCAGATGTTCTATTCCTTCCACATGACAGAGTCTGCCGTTCGGGAACATGTAAGACCTACAAGTACGCCCTCACCATCGTCGATGTCGCCAGTAGGTACAAGGCTGCCGTACCGCTTACAGATAAGTCCATAGGGCAGGTGGCCCAAGCATTAAGCAGTGTCTATGATGATCCAGAAAATCCCCTCCAGTGGCCAGAATTGTTACAGGTGGATGAGGGTAATGAGGTCAGGGGCGAGACAGCAGCCCTCATGCGGAAACATGGTGTGGCGATAAGACGAGTTGAAGTTGGTCCCCACCATGCCCACGCAATCGTGGAGTGCTGGAACCGGACTCTGGCAGAAAGACCGTTCCCACATCAGTATGCTCAGGAGATGGCGTGTCCTGGTGATCGCTCCAGGGTGTGGGTGAAAGGTTTGCCTACAGTGGTAGAGAGATCCAATACTGAGGTTACTCGGTTAACTGGTAAGAAGCCAGTAGAGGCTATCCAACGATCCTCTATTGCCCCACCATCTGCAGGAGCGAACAAGGGAGAGGAGTGCCTACCACATGATGCTCTGGTTCTGTACCTGTATGAGCCTGGTGAGCTGGAAGGGGATCGACGGCGTGCAACAGAACTGGTTGATAGATGTTCACAGGCTTGACAGGTATGTGGAGGTGGATGGGCAGCCTACATTGTACTACCTGGCTAGCGGTCCCAGTGGACCGTTTGTGCAAGAGGAGCTTCGGCTAGTCTCTAGAGATATACAGCTGCCACCATCCGGAGTGCTCAAGCCCACTGCTGTCTATTCATGAGGGATATATCGCTCGATGTGCTCGGTATGGACACCATCTGGCAGCACATGGCGCTTATCATAGTAAGCGGAGAGTCTGAGTTTTTCCTGCGCATACGTCACCATACCCTGGTTGCGCATGCATAGGCCTCGGTTTTTAGTTCTGTCCACACCGCCATGTATGGCGCTGTAGAACCTCTGCCAAGAGACCACATTCTTCCGCTTTTACATTCCCTTAGCCGAGCACTTACTTGCAGCTATGCTCTCCACGTAGTAGCATTTGGAGCAGAGAGCGATACCACGAGAGCCTTTGAACTCGAGCTTGAACAGTCCCGGAGTCCGTCCAGACCATTTGTCCCAAGCTAGTCAGTCCCGCTTATGAGCCTGTTACTCTGCTCGCATCTCAGGGCGAATGACGTCGTCAAGGTGGGAGCATGGAGTCAGTGTCCATCTGCAGGTACTCAAAGCTGTCATGAGCTACGTAGTGATCGAGGAAGTCATAGTAAAACTCCAGCATTAGCAGCTTCGCGAGCTCATAAACGGCTATCCCCACCTGGAAGGGCCTTCGAATAGTGATTCTCAGCTTGCAACTCTGGAGCTCGTATGACTCACCGATCTCCTCGAGATCTTCGAACCATGCACTACGCAGGGCCTTATCTACCACACATTCATCCTTCATGAAGCTGGTGTTGCTCTGGCGTTCTAGGGCCTCGATGAGCTTCCCGTAGGCACTGGTGCCAAGGAGTTTGAAGAAATCTGCCAAGAACGCTTTGCTCTTATCTACATCTCCCGAGCGGCGGGCCTCCGTAACCTTCTCCACGAACCACTCGAATGGGCGCTTGGCCTCATAGTCTATGGTGTGGTATACAGCAGTGATCTCCAGACCATGGGTTATATACCACTTGAGGTACATCAGCCGCTTCTTGCCAGAGAGGGCACCGACCAGCTTCTGGGTGGTGGGCCGCTTCCTCCCTGTTCGCCTAAGATATGCCAGCATCTCAGACGAGATTGCCTCTACCGGGATCTCACGTTTATAGAAGAGAGGAGGCATTTCCTCAAACTTTTCCCACAGAGCCTTGGGGACCTCTATATCCACCTCAGCAAACCCAAACCAGCTGTCTGCTAGGAGAGCCTCCTTAAAGCTAGGTACCCCACTGGCACCTGACCAATGGCACACTTTCTCCTTACCACATGGCATCTCTTTGGCCATCGTTGACAGGTACAGAGCATTTGCGTCGTAGCCGAGTAGACGTTGGCAGACACGCTCACTCTGGCGGATTCGAGTCACACCGCCCTCGTGGTATCTGGTATGCTGGGACTACCAACAAAAGCACCCTTCAGCATCTCGTAGGCTTCCTTGTCCAGTGAATAGAGGCTAACATCCGGCATGTGCTGAGTGGTTCCACGTAGGAGGTGCTGCAGTGACACACCTGGGAGAGACACCGCGTCTATGAGAATGTCTATTTCTTGTTCTGTGTAGAACTCCTGCATCCACTCTCGAATTTCGATGAATGGACTGACGTCCGGGTTGTTGTAGTATCGCAGCCAGTCAGCGAATGTCCACATTCCATGCTCGCTGAATGTCTGGTTACACTGTTCCCACTCTGTTCGCGTCAAGAGCTAGCCACCCTTGAGCTTAGATGTCCATGCTGAGTAGTCAGGAAGCCCTGGATAGTTGAGCTTCTCATGTGTGTCAAACCATTCATACGGGAGCCAGCTCTTCTGCTGTGTACACCTATAAGCTTTGGCCCATACCTCGTACGAGACTCCTGGGCCGAGGTAGTTCAACACATCGAGAAACCGTAGCTCAGGTGTTATGAGGAACCTTCTTGGAGACTTTCACTGTACCTGTACTATCAGTCAGTTCATCGACAAAGTACTTCTTGATGAGGTTCAGGTCATACCATCCAGAGTTGAACCCCAGTACAGGCACTTTGTCACACCACTCGTTGATCAGTCGCTGCTGTTGCTTTTGGAGCTTGTCCAGGTCTGTCGGTATGTACTGTGTCCTAACCCTTGTCCGGATTAGAGATGCTCGCCGTTGGATCTCCAGCATGAACTCTCTGATCGGTTCTTTGGGGTCAGGATTGCAGAGGTGAGTGGACTCACTCGTGGCGCCCTCTAAGGAGCAGCCAACTGACACTGAGATAGGTATGTGAGTACTCTCGACCATGAGAGTCGCCTTAGGATGAGTCTTGATACCAGCTAGGAGTGCATCGAAGTCGTAAACTATGAAGTGTGGGTATGTGACAGTCAGAACTCGTTTACTGACGCTTGGGCAGCATTTTATACAGCACTCCTACTGTACCACAAGCGTGCATCCAGAGGCTTTCAGCTTCCCCTCTCTCAGGACTGTCTTGCGGTATCTTTGTTCGGCATCCTCACCTCGCTGGTGTTGTGGACATCCGTGCCAGTGACAGCAATGGAACTGGTAAACGGTGTTGGTGGTCGGATCATAACCATCTACTGGAGCTCCCTCGATCCAACGCTCGCCACCGTGCCAACACTCTACATGGTGTATGTGTACACCTCTGTTTCTCGACTCATACTCGATCCAACGAGTAGCTGCTGAACTGGATGGTTGGGGTGGATAGAAGGCTTTCTCATATGCAGACTGTGGCACCTCAACCTTCTCGCCAGGTCACACGATTTTTGTTTTGCCGCCTGTACAGTGATCAGCATGGCGTTGAAGATGGCATGCCTGTGTAAACCTCTGCTGACAGTGACTGCAGACTAGTGTATATGCCAGCTTGGGGATGTTCTTGATGTAGAAGGCTTGGTGGTCCCACACTCCGATGGTCATGGTGTCACAGTAGTGAGCCGCTTGCCTGATCATGTGCCAGGTGCCCTCTTTGGTTTGTTCATACACGCGAATCCTGATCTTGCGAAGACCTCTACCTTGTCCAACTGACCCAGCGAGGTCTTGCGGACATCAGGTACTGTCTTGCCGTAGAACTGTGTGGCAAGCTCTCGTGCAGGAGCTGTACTTATATCAGCTCTCGCTCCTCGGTGGACTGCTAGACATCTCCAGAGACACATGTTGTCCCTGTAGGTGTCGAGGGCAGTCATACTCTTATTCTGTCGTAGCCAGTCTGGGAGGGGGCCTGTCCCAAGCAGAGGTTGGCGGTCGATGACAGCCCTGACCTCAACGTTGATTGATCGAACGAAAGCTCACTTGGTAGCTATGATTTACTCGACAGGAGGGGTGTCAATATGAAGAGATTTGTGAACAATATGCCTGTTAATGAATGTGCCAATTCTTTTGTGAAGCGACATAAGAATTGGTTAGCACAAAGAATATGTCGAAAAAACATCAAAAGAGCCAGAGCGTGTATGACTACTGAATTCTGCGACTGTAGTAGTAGAAACATCATACAGCTGCAATCAGTCCTTCTTCGCTTTTACCCACTGTGTCTTGTCCTCACCCGAAATCCTTAGCTTCCTCAGGTCCATTCATGACTTGAGTGTATCGAGTCCTGCTTTCTTGATGTCACCTCGTAGCATGCTTAGCAGATTTATGCAATGACGTCCTCTCTTGGCTTTGTATTTGCTGGCTCCGAGTAGGGAGAATTCCAAGACTCTCTGTGCTGGTGTCTATTCTGGCATCCTTCGCACATGGCAAAACATGGACCATCTTTGCTGGGCGACTTTTACAGACAGCGGCGACGTATTACACATCTTCTCTAACGCAGCATTGGAAATTATGCTGTTAGGCCATCGGTGTCCAGTGATGGTGCGTAGGTGTTTGTGGGGGTGGGGTGGAGGTGGGGATGGCAGGCATCGAGTTTGTCTAGAGATGCCTTTGGAACTGCCCAGCTATTGCAGTTATACAGCATCAAGTATACATAGGTTGTATTATATAAACGTAGTCTTTTTATCAAGGGCATCTTGACAGGACTGGAAAGCATATATATGTTCTCCATGACGCAGCAATGTCAGCAGTACTATAAAGCAGTGAGCGCAGGATTTTACTTTTCCTCCATGGTTCGCCACCACGAAGTGGATCGTTATTTTCTTTAGTTTCCTTTTTTGTAGATAGGTATATGTGGGTGAACTCCGTTTTGGATTCATACATAAAGAGATTCTCAATTTTTAGTTTGCTTGGAGCTATTGGGAGAAGTTCGTCAAGGGGTTTTTTTCCTCGTCTATGAAGTCCACATTGTCGGCATATGCCATCTCTAGCGGTATACCCAGTATTGACACTGGGGTGGGGGGGGGTCTATATAGCTGAATATTTTGGCTAGGTCTTCCTTTGAATCGAAGCTAACGTCGATGTTAGCTATCTGCTCCCAGAGGGCCTTTTTGTATGACATTTGAGTGTCAGTGTCGCTGATGATCTTGGGTAGGTTGTAGGTGGCACTACCATCTTGCCTTGTATGGCATTTATACATTAGGTAGAGATCGTTCATCTGACTGGCATATGGTCAGAATTGAGGTCTGTGCCTCTATAAGAACGAGCATTCCGAAGTAGGGGGTTTTGCTTCTGACTTGCATAGTATGAAGCCTATTTGGTTGAAGACATCTGTTGTAGCCTTAGAACCTTTTGGGGCTTTGCGATCAGCAATGTGTCTGGTTCATCCATCCGGTGATGGCATGTGTGTTGCAAATAGGCCATTGGAACTAAGGAATGCCACCAGTGCATCTCCATTGCTGTTGCATGTGCCCTCTCCATACGATTCCATGCATAGGCCAGGTCCTCAACTTTTGTCCGCAATTCCGAGTTTACCCAGCTTGGAGTTGAAAGCTCCACACACGAACAGTTGCCATCTAGCTGGGATTGTAATGGCGGAGCTCAGTTCAGCATAGAAGGAATCTAATATTGCTGAATTCGCGTTGGCTTTTTCGGTAGTTGGGCCATATGCGTTGACTTACTTGACAATGCGGCACTAAGTGGTGGTGCTTTCGCATAGGTATAGCCAGGTCGATGAATGCAACGCGATCACTGACGTATCCAACACTAATGACATGGTCCAAGACCCTTGGTCTGATTACGAAGCCTAAAGCCCCGGTACGTGGCCTGTTTTTCCTCCATGAGTACTATCTTATGGCCTTCTGTAGTTGCTGCTCTGTGTGTTTAGCTACTTTAGTCTCTTGAATGCATGTAATATCGATGTTATAGTGTTCAGTCTGCACCTAGGGTTTGCCGCTTTAATGTTGCACCCAGACCACGTACATTCCACGTAGGTATGGTAAGTTCACGTCGTCCGAGGATCTCGAACACAGTTTATTGTTTGAAGATGGTTAGACATAATCAGAGTTGCCTCTGTATGCCAGCCCGCAATCCTTGATGACTCAGACCGACGTGAAGGTGTCATCTTTCTCCCCCAGCCAGAGCTTTAATGTCTCCAAATAGTATTTCTGAGCTTCAATGTCTCCAAATAGTATTAATGAATTCTTCGATAATCTCAGTGAAATCTTAAAGGATGTACCTGCAAGTAACATTAAGAATTACGATGAAACAAATTTATCAGTCGACCTTGAAAATTATCATGAAGCGTGGATCAAAGTATCCTGAACATATTATGAATAACACAAAGGTGGCTACGTCCCTGATGTATGGTGGATGTGCAGACGGATTTTTGCTTCCTCAATATGTGGCCTATAAAGATACAAATTCGTATGACACTTGGATCCACGGTGGATCCACAGCTGCGCAATACAACAGAAGCCAATCGGGCTGGTTCGACCTTTATTGTTTAGGTAACTGGTTTACCACCCTAGTCCTTCCACACATGAAAAAACTCTCAGGCAAGAAAACACTTATCGGGGACAACTTAAGTTCACATCTTTCGGCAGACGTAGTTAAACAAGGTGAAGAAAACGAGATTGTATTTTGCTTCTTTCCTATGAATGCGACTCATCTCTTACAGCCCTTAGAATTAGCCTACTTCCTACCCATGAAAATGGCTTGACGCAAAATATTGATGGAGTGAATAAAGGACAAGGACGCAGAGTCTACTATCCCTAAAGAAATAGTTCCTCGTCTGCTAAGGGAACTGACTACAGACTTACAGCAAAATGAAGCTGCTAATCTGGATGCTGGATTTGCAAAATGTGGTATTTTTCCTATGAACAGAAAGAAAGTTCTCGATAGTTTCCAAAGGGAAACAGACAACGAAGATCAGGACAGTGAAGAACTCGCAACTACAGCAGACAGTTTCCTAGAGATGCTCAGGGGAATACGCTATGACACTGATAACACACAAAGAAACAAGAAGGAAGAAAGTTGATGTTCCACCAGGAAAAGGTATTACAGGAGCAGACTTTGAAACAGATGAAAATGGCAGTTCAGTTAGCAGGAATGTCGCAAGTACCATTAACCAGTGTTGCTGAAGAAAGTGACACTGATGGAATGAGTAGTGATGACACGATGAAGAAAGTGATGAGCCAATCCAGCCAAAGAAAAAGAGATCTGGACAATTCCTGGCAAACTGCAAAATGGTGACTATGTTATATTTGAGTGTGAAGGTGAAGTTTTCCCTGGTCATGTGTTAATAGCCAATGGCAATGGGTGTGACATTAGATCAATGGTAACAAGAGATCTACAAACGGCGCAAAATACCATGATGACAAACCGCCATGATGACAAACCAATGAATGAGAGCTATCTGAAAATATTGTGTTCTTCCTCAGACCTAGAACAGTCATGCTCTGAAGTTTCAAAGCGATCCAACTTAACGGTCATGGAGTTATCATCCAGAAAGCAATTTTCAAAACTTGGCTTATGGCCATATTGATTTTCGGATCATCTACAAATTAGATAAGCGTCCTCCTCAGACCTTGTCCAGTAATCCTATGAAGTTTCAAAGCAATCCACTAAACATAATTGAGTCACCATTCGGAACCAATTTTCAAGATGGCCGCCAGTGGCTGGCAGCCATCTTGGAGTTTTAAAGTTCCAAAGCAATCCAATAAACGGTAATGGAGTTATTGACCGGGAACCAATTTTCAAGATGGTGGCTGGTGGTCATCATCAATTTTGATAAATTTCTTTCCCAGACCTAGTCCAATCACCCTATAAAATTTTTAAGCAATCCGATAGACGGTAACAGAGCTATCATCTGGAAAACAATTTTCAAGATGACCGCTGGTGCTGGCAGCCATCTTGGCTTTTGGATCATCGTCAATTTCGATGTGTCATCCCCATACGTAGTCCAACCATCCTATCAAGTTTTAACGTGATCCGACAAAACAGTAACAGGATGCTCATAACAAATTTTCAAAATGGCCGCCAGCCAGCAGTGGCCATCTTGAAAATTAGTTTTGAGCACCCTGATACTGGATTATCTTGGATTTCGGATCATCGTCGATTTCAATAGGTTTCTTCCTCAGACTTAGTCCAATCATCCTACGAAGTTTGAAAGCGATCCGATAAACGGAAACCAATTTTCAAGATGGCCACCGCTGGCTGGTGGCCATCTTGGATTTCGGTTCATCGTCAATTTTGATAGGTTTCTTCCCCATATGTAGTCCAATCATCCTATAAAGTTTCAATGTGATCCGATAAACGGTAGCAGAGTGATCATCCCGAAACCAATTTTCATATGGCCGCTGAGGGTTGGTGGCCATCTTGGATTCCTGATCATCGCCGATTTCGGTAGGATTCTTCCTCAAACCTAGTTAAATCATCCTCTGAAGTTTCAACGTGATCCGATAAACTCTAACGGAGTTATCATGCGGAAACCAATTTTCAAGATGGCCGCCCGTGGCTGGCAGCCATCTTGGATTTGGGATCATCGTCGATTTCGATAGGTTTCTTCCTCAGACCTAGTCCAATCATCCTATGACGTTTCAAAGCCATCCGATAAATGCTAGCTGCGTTATCGTGCAGAAACCAATTTTGGCGGCCATCTTGGATTTCGGATCATCGTAGATTTCGAGAGGTTTCTTCCACATGCCTAGTTCAATCACCCTATGAAGTTTCAAAGCAATGCGATAAATGGTAACAAGGCTATTATCTGGAAACCAATGTTCAAGATGGCCGCCGGTGGCTGGCAGCCATCTTGGATTTCAGATCATCGTCGATTTCGATAGGTTTCTTCCTCAGACCTAGTCCAATTATCGCATGATATAAGCCATCCGATAACTGCTAGCAGAGTTATCGTGCGGAAACCAATTTTCAAGAATGCTGCCGTTGACTGGCGGTCGTCTTGGATTTTGGATCATCGTCGATTTCCATAGGTTTCTTCCACATACCTAGTTCAATGACCTTATAAAGTTTCAATGTGATCCGATAAACAGTAACAAAGCTATTATCTGGAAACCAATGTTCAAGATGGCCGTCAGTGGCTGGCAGCCATCTTGGATTTCGGTTCATCGTCGATTTTGATAGGTTTCTTCCCCATATGTAGTCCAATCATCCTATGAACTTTCAATGTGATCCGATAAACGGTAACAGTGATCATCTGGAAACCAATTTTCAAGATAGCCACTGGTGGCTGGCGGCCATCTTGGATTTCTGATCATCGCCGAATTCGGTAGGTTTCATCCCCTTTTGAAGTTTCAAGGTGATCCGATAAATAGTGGCGGAGTTATCCTGTGGAAACCAATTTTCAAGATGGCCGCCAGTGGCTGGCAGCCATCTTGGATTTCAGATCATCGTCGATTTCGATAGGTTTCTTCCTCAGATGTAGTCCAATCATCCTATGATGTTTCAAAGCAATCCGATAAATGCTAGCTGAGTTATCGTGCAGAAACCAATTTTGGCGGCCATCTTGGAATTCGGATCATCGTCGATTTCGAGAGATTTCATCCACATGCTTATTTCAATCACCCTATGAAGTTTCAAAGCAATCTGGTAAATGGTAACAAGGCTATTATCTGGAAACCAATGTTCAAGATAGCCGCCAGTCAGCCATCTTGGATTTCGGTTCATCGTCGATTTTGATAGGTTTCTTCCCCATACGTAGTCCAATCATCCTATGAAGTTTCAAAGTGATCCGATAAACGGTAACAGAGGTATCATGCAGAAACTAATTTTCAAGATGGCCGCCAGTGGCTGGCAGCCATCTTGGATTTGGGATCATCGTCGATTTCGATAGGTTTCTTCCTCAGACATAGTCCAATCATCCTATGATGTTTCAAAGCAATCCGATAAATGCTAACGGAGTTATCGTCCAGAAACCAATTTTCAAGATGGCCACTACTGACTGGTGGCCATCTTGGATTTCGGATTATCGTCGATTTTGAGCGGTTTCTTTAACATGCCTAGTTCAATCACCCTATGAAGTTTCAAAGCAATCCGATAAATGTTAACAAGGCTATTATCTGGAGACCAATGTTCAAGATGGCTGCCAGTGCCTGTCAGCCATCTTGGATTTCGGTTCATCGTCGATTTCCATAGGTTTCTTCCTCAGACCTAGTCCAATCAGCGTATGACGTTTTAAAGACATCCGATATATGCTAGCTGAGTTATCGTGCAGAAACCAATTTTCAAGAATGCTGCCGGTGGCTGGCGGCCATCTTGGATTTTGGATCATAGTCAATTTCCATAGGTTTCTTCCACATACCTAGGTCAATCACCCTATAAAGTTTCAAAGCAATCCGATAAACGGTAACAAAGCTAGTATCTGGAAACCAATGTTCAAGATGGCCGTCAGTGGCTGGCAGCCATCTTGGATTTCGGTTCATCATCGATTTTGATAGGTTTCATCCCCATATGTAGTCCAATCATCCTATGAATTTCAATGTGATCTGACAAATGGTAACAGTGATCATCTGGAAACCAATTTTCAAGATGGCTACTGGTGGCTGGCGGCCATCTTGGATTTCAGATCATTGCCGATTTCGGTAGGTTTCACCCTCTTTTGAAGTTTCAAGGTGATCCGATAAACGGTAGCGGAGTTATCATGTGGAAACCAATTTTCAAGATAGCCGCCGGTGGCTGGCAGCCATCTTGGAGTTCGGATCATCTTCGATTTCGATAGGTTTCTTCCTCAGATGTAGTCCAATCATCCTATGATGTTTCAAAGCCATCCGATAAGTGCTAGCTGAGTTATTGTGCGGAAACCAATTTTCAAGATGGCCACTACTGACTGGTGGCCATCTTGGATTTCGGATCATCGTCGATTTCGAGCGGTTTCTTTAACATGCCTAGTTCAATCACCCTATGAAGTTTCAAAGCAATCCGATAAATGGTAACAAGGCTATTATCTGGAAACCAATGTTCAAGATGGCTGCCAGTGCCTGTCAGCCATCTTGGATTTCGGTTCATCGTCGATTTCCATAGGTTTCTTCCCCATATGTAGTCCAGTCATCCTATAAAGTTTCAAAGTGATCCAATAAACGGTAACAGAATAATCATGCAGAAACCAATTTTCAAGATGGCCGCCAGTGGCTGGCAGCCATCTTGGATTTTGGATCATCGTCGATTTCGATAGGTTTCTTCCTCAGACGTAGTCCAATCATCTTATGATGTTTCAAAGCAATTCGATAAATGGTAGCGGAGTTATCGTGCGAAAACCAATTTTCAAGATGGCTGCTGGTGGCTGGTGGCCATCTTGGATTTCGGATCATCAACGATTTCGAAAGATTTCTTCTACACACCTAGCCCAACCACCCCATGAAATTTCAGTGATCCAATAAACGGTAAAAGAGTTATCATCCGGAAACCACTCTACTGCCTGTCCGGATGGTGTCATCACATAATATCTCGCCAAAATAGTGGTGTCCCTGACACTATTGACCAATGGGAAAAGTATCATTGACCAATGGAGCAGCCATCCCTGACATTATTGACCCAGCAGATGACATTTACAAACTAGACGATGGTCACAGCAAAAGAATTGATGAGGAAATGCAGTATTATTGGTTTCATTGACATTATTGACAAATGGGAAAGGTACAATTGATCAATGGTCACAGTAAACAAATTTGATGAAGAAATGCAGGGATAATGGTGTCATTGACATTATTTACCAAAAGGAAAAGTACCGTTGATCATCCATCACAGACACTATTGATCAATAGTTCAATTGTCACAACACTGACATTTACCAAAGGGGCAATGGTGAGGTCACAGTAACATATTTGAATGGGGAAATGCAAAAATATTGGCATGATTGACCAACAGGAAGAGTACCATTAATCCATAGGGCAGCCATCCCTGACACTATTGCCATTTGATTGAAGTGTACTAAAGGAACATTTCTGACAAATCTTCTTTAAGTCAATTAACAATTTACGAAACGTGGCACAGATTATTTTCGCCATAGGGTTCAATACTTAGTATGCTTTAGAGCCAGAGTTATGGCCCTTATTTCAAGCCGTGTCCGCTTCATAATCATAGGGCGAATGGATGTTGCCTGAAGGAACATATCTGTTAAATTTGGTGGTATGTAGGTAGTTTAGTTTTATTGGCCATTCATACCTAGATGTATTCGAGCCATGACATTCTTTGAGGTGCGTCCCCGAATGGTTGCGTTACTTCCCCAAAGGGGTTCTTAAAAAAGACAAAACTGAAAGATCAAAAATTAAGATGGATGCGTTGCCTGTTGTTGCCTAGTGAACTGTTATTGGCGGGTGTCAATGTTGTATGTCGTGTAAAGGAGGGGTGGGTGGGGGTACTCTATTTCTTTAGGTGATGGGAAGGGGGTGGAGGGCAGTCTGTGAAATAAAATCTAAAAATGGAAATTAGTCAGAATATTTTGAAATAAATATTTTCAAACAAAGTATAATAAACTTAAAAGTAATGTCATGTGATTAAATCAACAAGAAACGAGGAAAATTAAACTTAAAATCTAGTGTTTGTAAACTAAGTATCCAAATTTATAACTTAAAATTATAACCTGTTGCTGTTAAAATAATAAGTTGAATGCAGATGGCGCTATTTGGGGATTAAAAAGGGCCTGTCACGTCGTCAAGTCACTAAAAAACCTTTCATATTCACGTTAAAATCTTTATCCAGCGCTGGGCAAAGGAGAGCAAAGCAGAGCGACAGCACCCACACCAAAAGCAAAGCAACGTCAATCACGACCTCCGTGTCCAGTTTTCGTGTTTCCACCACCACACACCAACGTCTGCGTCATTGTATTATCGGGCGAATCGTCGTCACCAGGAACACAGCGGATAGAAGCAGCAAGCAAGTAGCGCCACCACTCTACACGACCAACGGCTTCTCTCCAGGGCGGGTTGATTGCGGCTCAACGATAAGCCCACCTTTTTCTTCTCTGCTAAATTTGTTGTTGTTGTTGTTGTTGTTGTTGTTGTTGTTGTTGTTGTTGTTGTTAGTTTGATTTAATGGCCGCTCACACTTGGATGTATTTGGGCCATGACTCACTCTAAGAGGTGCTTCCCCGAGGGGTTGCGTTGCTTCCCCGAAGGCTTGCTATAAATAAAAGTCAAAACTGAAAAAAGTAAAAAATTAAGATGTTGCTAGGGGTGTGTTGCCTGTTGCTGACTAATGAACTGTTGTTGGTGGGTGTAAATATTGGATGCAGTGTAAGAGGGGGTGAGGGGAGGATCACTTTATTTCACTTGGGGGAAGGATGGGGACTCAGCGGCTTCCACAGTAGGGTCAGAGATTAAGTTTGCATCCTCATCAAATCAGGGGGAAAATAAATCAATTCCGCCGGCACCACCACCACCCCATCTTCGACCCACCCACCCCACCACAAGTTTTTCAGAATTTTCTGATCTCACCCCTAAATCTCTCAAGGGGGATTTGGATGGGAGAAGGATTGGATGGCATGGTGAGTGTGCATCCATGCCATAGGAGGGGGGGGGGGGTGGGGTGGACACCTTTGATAGGAGTGGAGGGCAGTCTGTATAATTAAATCTATAAAATGAACTCAGGTGAGAATTATGAAATAAAAATATTAAGAGATGGAAGTCATAGTCAAGGATATCGAATAAAATTAATTAAATTTAGATTCCATGTGATTAAATAAACAAGAAACGGGAAAACTAGAGAATAGAAAATCGAGTGTTTGTAAAAGAAATATCCTGGGCAAAAACTTAGAATTAAAACATGTTGCTATTTGAAATAATAGGTTGATTGCGAATGTTGTTATAATGGTCAATGTTTGCAATTCAATCTACTGTTGTATGCGCACTCTAATGCGTATATCACGTAAGCATGTGCACATCTAGACCTGCCGTATATATACCGGTTTAAAGGTGCGACATCTTTATATTCATAGTCCAAATAGATATTTGACTGAAGAAACATATCTACTAAATTAGATGTTAAAATCCAACAACAATTGACAAATCAAATGGATTTTCACCATAGGTTCAATAGTTTGACTTAATGAACCAGAGTTATGGCCCTTGTTTAAAGATGCATACGCTATATCCATAGTTTAAATAGATATTTGACTAAAGGAACATATCTGCTAAAGTCGATTTTTATCTATCAATAATTGGCGAAAACATGTATTTTGCGTGGTCACTTCATATCCATAGCTACAATAGATGTTGCCTAAAGGAGCATATCTACTAAAGTTAATTGTAATCCATCAATAAATGACGAAATGTGCAACAAACGTATTTTCCCAATGGCGTCAATACTTTGGAAATATAGCAAGGCACATAACTCTGCTATTTGTGGGCGTGGTCACTTCATATTCCTGTGTTTTAATCCATCAATAAATGACGAAACTTGCCACAAACGTATTTTCCCCATAGGTTTCAATATTGAACAAGAGCTCCGCAAACGGCGCATAATACCCCGCCATGATGACAAACCAATGAATGAGAGCTATCAGAAAATATTTATTCTTCCTCAGACCCAGACCAGTCATCCTTATGAAGTGTCAAAGCGATCCGTTAAATGGTCAAGAAGGTATCGTCCGGTCACCAATTTTCAAGATGGCCGCCGCTGACTGGCAGCCATATTGGATTTCGGATTGTCGTAAATTTCGATAAGTTTCTTCACCAGACATATTCCAACGACCCTATGAAGTCATCCGATAAATGGTAACGGAGACATCATCCAGAAACCAACTTTCAAGATGGAAGCCCGTGGCTGGCGGCCATCTTGGAGTTCGGATCATCGTCAATTTCGATAGGTTTCTTTTCTAGACCTAGTCCAACCACTCTATGAAGTTTCAAAGCGATCCGATAAACGGTAACGGAGTTATCATCTAAAAACCCATTTTCAAGATGGCCACCGGTGACTCGCGGCCATCTGGGATTTCGCATCATTGTCAATTTCAATAGGTTTTCTTCCCCAGAGGTAGTCGAACCACCCTATGATGTTTCATGGCGATCCGATAAACAATAACAGAGCTATCATATGGAAACAAATTTTCAAGATGGCAACAGGTGGCTGGCGGCCATCTTGGATTTCGAATCATTGTTGATTTCGATAGGTTTCTTCCCCAGACCTAGTCCAACCACTCTATGAAGTTTCAAAGCGATCCGACAAATGGTAACAGAGTTATCATCCGGAAACCAATTTTCAAGATTGCCATCGGTGGCTGGCGGCAATTTTGGATTTCGAATCATTGTTGATTTCAATAGGTTTCTTCCCCAGACCTAGTCCATCCACTATATGAAGTTTCAAAGCGATCCAATAAACGGTAACAGAGTTATCATCCGGAAACCAATTTTTAAGATGACCGCCGGTGGCTGGCGGCCATCTTGGATGTCGGATTATCATCGATTTCGATAGGTTTCTTCCCCAGACCTAGTCCAACCACTCTATAAAGTTTCAAAGCGATCCGATAAATGGTATGGAGTTATCATCTGGAATCCACTCTGCCACCCGCACGCCCGCCCGCCCGACCGCCCGGATGGCGCCATTACATAATACCCCACATCATTTTGGCGGGGTATAAGAATGCATTAATGAACCAGAGTTATGGCCCTTGTTTAAGAGTGTGGCCACTTCACCCGTATAGCCCAAATAGATATTGCCTAAAGGAACATGTCTGCCAAATTTGGTTTTAATCAATTGATAAATGATGAAACGTGCCACAAATGTATTTTCCCATAGGCTTCAATACTTTGAAAATTTTGCAAGGCCCATAAGGGCTATTTGTTGGAGGGCCACTTCATCTCCATAGCCCAAACAGATATTGCCAAAAGGAACATATCTCCCAAATTTGGTTTTAATCCATCCACACATGGCGAAACGTGCCACAATGTTTGACAGATAACAAACAGACAGACAAATCGCGATTGTATAAGATCACCTAGGCGAGCTAAAAATAGACTTTGCCTTCTTATCGTTCCCAATGCATAATAGGCACAACCATTGTAACACTGTCTGTTTCTATTCACTCCAGCCGTTGGGTCAATGGAGCACTACATTAAACATGACAGCCAAGAAACCTGTATCGCTCACCTGGAATTATTGGCCACTAGCACAAAACAATATGACCAATGGAAAAATTTGCCAATCAAATTTCTGTGAAGAAAGTTTTGCCAAGTTTTATGAAAATTGGCCCAGTGGTTACTAATTAAGTCTTTGTTTTTCTCAGAAATCTGCAGAAAATACAAGATGTCCGCCAAAAACGTTATATTTTGATTGATTCATGGCGGACATTGTTTTTTTACATATCAACTTTCACAATGTTAATTGTGTTTCGGCCCTAATAATATCAGCCAAATTTCGGCCCGATCCAAGATTCAAGATTCCATATTATTTATTTGCTTCTTGGATACCAATTTACATATTTTCAATACAGGTTGTCCGCCGAAGGTTGTTGCCTATAGTGGTGGTGGACACCTAACATTAAACATACATATACAATTACACACACAGCTTAACATAGAATGCGAGATATACTTATGAATGTACAGATATGGTACTGAGCTAAGTAGACATGGAAAAGAGAACAAAGAACAAACAATACAATACATCTATCTGTGTTTTTCCTTTTAGTTATTGAGGTTAGATTTGTATGGGGGGGGGGGTGAGGGGGAATGGGGCCATGCATGTCAATTACCCCCAGCTCAACCCGTAGGTTGCTATTTAGTAGTAGCACTTGTTGAGGCAGAAGCAAAACCCTTACTCCGAAACGCTCGTTCGTATGGAGGCACAGACCTCAATTCTGACCATAAGCTAGTCATTACACGCCTTCAGATGAACGATCTCTACCAAATATATAAACACCATACCAGGCAAGAGGGTAGTCACCTACAACGTAGCCAAACTCATCAGCGACACTGACACTCAAATGTCATACAAAAACGCACTTCGGAGATCAGATAGCTAACATCAATGTCAGCTCCGATCCAAACGAAGCCATAACCAAAATACTGAAATCTATGGAATCATCCGCTACCAGCACCATATGTGTTCTTAAAAACAACCAAACTAGGTATACTGACGACCCTCTAGTAGTAAAACTGTCAGCAGAGCAGAAAGCGTTACGGCTGCGCATCTATCAAAGTGGCCAAAGTGAAGATCACACCAAACTACGCCGGGAGCGCAATATTATTCTGTGCCACATTAGCGAATGCTTAAGAGACCTTGCTATCCAATAGGCAGACTCCCTAGCAGATGAAATCACTGCCACAGATGACTGTCACAAAATGTTTTGGGCAGCGTGAACCCTGAGAGTTACTGACTACACACTGCCACTCACCGTACACAACTCTGAAGGACACTTTATCGGGACTGACCAGGGAAAAGCCGAGGCGATCCGAGAATGGTTTAAGGAACAGTTCACTGACAACGATTATGAGCCCTTGCACCCGTTCTCAGGAGACCCCAGGCCATTACTAATACCAATTAAAACATCAGAAGTTGAGAAGGCCCTGAAAAATGGATGTCCATCTGGACCTGATGGCATCAGCAATGAACTATTCAAATATGCAAGTGACATTATCTCAAAACCGATCACGCACCTAATCAATTCAGCGTTTATGCACCACCTTCCCATCGACGCTGTAGGCCAAGGCACCCTTATCGCACTACCTAAGCCCAAGAAGCCACCTGGCCCCACCCCACCCACCACCCAGTAAATCTGCGACCCATTGTGCTCCTCAACAGCATACGGAACATCCTATCCAAGGTTACTCTATGCCTCATCCGAGACAAGATCGATTCCTTCGCCGGATCATGTTAAAGTGGCTTCAAACGTGGACGCAGCTGCGTAGACATTGTATGGGCTCAACGCATGCTTGTGTCGGTAGTCATGTTCAAACACTGGGACTTCCACAAAATGGGCATTGACATGTCACGAGCCGTTGACACAATTAAACGTTCAAATATCCTAGATGTACTATGCCAGGCCAGTTGCAATGAAGATGAGCTATGACTAGTGAAACTACTGCTTGCAGACACCAAGCTGAGAGTACGAGTCAAGTCAGTGGTCTGTAGAGTTTGAGACATCAATCGGCTAGCCACAGGGAGATGGTCTATCTCCAGTGCTTTTGACCATCTACCTTGCTGCCGCATTGAAATCTGTGCGGGGAATTTCCACAAGACCACCCCACCCCCCTAACCGCCCCCCCCCCCGAGTGTCAATAATGGGCATGCCGCTAGAGATGGAATATGCCGACGATGTGGACTTCATAGACGAGGAAAAGAAACCCCTTGACGAACTTCTGCCAATAGCTGCAAGCACACTAAAAATTGAATCTCTTCATGAATTAATCCAAAACAGGGTTCACCCACATATAGCTATCGACAAAGCATCAATCTATAGACAATGACGACCCACTTCGTAGCGGCGAACCATGGAGGAAAAGTACAATCCTGTGCTCACTGCTCTGCAGTACTACTGACATTTATGCACGCTGCGTCATGGGGAACATAGCTTTCCAGCCCTTCTGGAAGCTATGGATTCGTAGATCAAAGATGCCCGTGATAAAGAGGCTACATTTATACAATGCAACCTGCGTACCATTGATGCTATATAACTGTAACAGCTGGGCAGCTCCAAAGGCAGCTCTCGACAAACTCGATTCCTGCCACCGCAAACACCTACGCACCATCACCGGACACCGATGGCCAGACAGCATAATTTCCCATGATGCACTATACAAGACGTGTAATACGTCGCCGCTGGCTGTAAAAGTCGCCCATCAAAGATGGTCCATGTTTGGCCATGTGCTAAGGATGCCAGAAGAGACACCAGCACAGAGAGCTTTGGAATTCGCCCTACTCGGAGCCTGCAAATACAAAGCCAGGAGAGGACGTCATTGCATAAATCTGCTAAGCGTGCTACGAGGTGACCTCAAGAAAGCAGGACTCGGTACACTCAAGTCAAGAATGGACCTGAGGAAACTGAGGATTTCGGCTGAGCACAAGACACGGTGGGCAAAAGCGAAGAAGGACTGATTGCAGCTGTAGAATGGTTCTACTACTACAGCCGCAGAATACAGTAATTATACATACTTGTTGAAGTGCGTCAGTTTGAAGGAAGCAGTAGTCGCGATAGCAGTAATAGTGCATTATGATGTTGTAGTAGTAGTAGTAGTAGTAGTAGTAGTAGTAGTAGTAGTAGTAGTAGTAGTAGTAGTAGTAGTAGTAGTAGTAGTAGTAGTAGTAGTGGTGGTGGTGGTGGTAGTGGTGGTTGTGGTAGTAGTTATAGTAGCAGTAGTATTAATAGTAGTGGTGGTGGTAGATAGTGGAAGAAGTAGTAGTAGTAGTAGTAGTAGTAGTAGAGTCATAGAAGTCATATTGATTTGGCTCTGCTATTAACGTCGATTTAAGACGATTCCTACTACGCATATATGATTTACTTCTTGTCTTGCTTCCTTATAAATGTATATACGTTGGTTTTGCTGTTTTGATTTCTTGAAATTTTGTTGTGGGAAGTCGCATTTTGTTGCGAAGTTTTCCTGCCATTACTTTTGATTTGGCTTTGATAGCCATTGTCTTGTCGGCGTCCTGTCTTCTGACCGTAATTGTACATTGTCCACGTTTAGTTGATGGTGATTAATTACGCAGGCTAGTTATGTAAAGCCTCATTTACCGTTGGCACGCTAGCGATTATTCCCGTCTTTTCGATCGCGTGGTTGGTTACACGGGCGTTTTCTGTTGAGCTTCGCGCTTCGTGGCTGTATACAACTCGCGCTTTCTGCAGGGTTTAAAAGCTGCGTTCGAATACTGCATATCACGCAGTAGCCGCGGCGTCTCCCTTTGGTCAATTATACCCGTTAATTAACCAACGACTTCTTACTATCAACTGTAAATATCACAATGCTCACACCGCTAAACTAAAAATGTCATCCGAATATAAGCGTATGCTTAGTCTTAAAATTAGCACAAAAGGGTGGGGCGTTTCAGCTATTGATGTGTATAATGGCTTGAAGAACACGATTGGCACTGGTCCTAAGGTATTAAAGGGCCTGATTAACGTGACCCGCAATATATGGAATGTGACAGTAAGCACCCAAGAGGCAAAGGATAGGCTATTGGAGAGCGATCTTGTTATAGCTGGAGAAATATGTAGCATCGAGGAGATCGACTCAGATAAATTAATGGTAAAGATAAAAGTTCCTCTTGAAATCCCGAATGAGCGTTTGTCAAGCGAACTTAGCCATTATGGGCAAGTATCGAAAATTGAGAGAGAAACTTACCGTTTTGATAAAACCTTGGAAAATGGTATTAGAAGAGTATACTTTGAGAAGGTAGACAAGCCTCTGCCTAATAAGTTGTCTATAGACGGTATTTTTATCCTTCCACTGTTGTACAGAGGTCAAGTGAAGGAGTGCAGGATTTGTTCCAGCACTGGTCATCTGGCGGGAGATTGTCCACAAAAAAACAAATGCTTAATTTGTGGTTCAACAGAACATTTCAAGTGGCGATGTCCCAACAACACGCGGACGCCTAAGCAAGATACACACAGTAGCTATGTGGCATCGCGTACTGAACATCAAATTGAGTGAGTTAACTCACTCCCTGCTCAAATTGTTACAGTTGTTGCTGAAACTAATTCAGAAGATAGTGTAGTTACGGTGAACCCCGTCGTAGTGGAGAATGTGGACGAAATTGACGTTATTGAGGAAGGTATTAGCTTAACTCCAGAGAGAACAATCCAAGATACGGATGCGAAGTCAAGTCAAAGCGATCATGATGACACTCTGGATGAAAGCGAATTCCCTTTGTTACCGCGACAAACTACATTCAGGTCGCAGGTGACAGATGACGATGATGAATTTCCATTAAGTCCTTTCCCATCAACTCAGATTACGGACCTAGATAATAAGGCTCCTGCGAGTATTAATCTGGATGGCAAAACATCTGTAAAAGATAACGTTGATACGCATGTCACTGATGTTTGTGCTAGCCTTAAGCGTCACAAGGAAGAATTGTCTAGTTCAGAATCTGATGTCGAGGAAAATGATATTGAAGATGATAATATGTCTACTGCTGGGTCAGACTATTCTGTACAGACGCAATGCTCACAGACAGCAAAGGAAATGGTTTTATTTCGTTCAGAAGTTGGTGAGGTGTTGGTGCCTTATGTAACAGCCAAAGGAGTACACTATAGACATCTAAGATGTGATTCCGCTATTTCTAAATACAAACATTTAGAAGTAGTTGATTTGAAATATCATGATTTTAATAGTAAGCTGGGTAAATGGGCCAAAAAACGAAGCAAGCCTAGTAAGAAAAATAAATCCAGTTAGATTAACAATGGCAGTCCTGTATACTATTCAACTATTTATGCTCATTTGTACGATAAATTGCAAAGGCCTAAATACTGAACTAAAACAGAGATGTTTGTTGGAAGTGCTTGAGGACAAAAAGGTCGATATAGCTTTGCTTCAGGAAACGAAGATTAAAGATCATGAAATCTTTGATTCATTTAAACAGTTTTTTAAAGGTCAGTTGTTTTACGCATTATCGTGCGATAACAGTGCAGGGGTTGCTATTCTCATTCTTCCACACTGTCTTAAATCTGTTAATGTGTTAGCATCGTCATCAGATACAAATGGACGTTGGGTCAATGTAACAGTTGATATCTTTGACTTTAGCTTGACTATAATGTGTGTTTATGCGCCTGTTGCACATGGTTCACGTCATACATTTTTCCATGATATCTCCGCCATTATTCAAGATAATAAATCTGAAAATTTGATATTAGGAGGTGATTTTAATTGTGTTTTAGATTCAAACATTGACAGAAAATCGCAATCTGTATATAATGATACGTCACACGTTGAATTAAAACATGTTTGTGACAGGGAACATTTATTTGACAGCTATCGCTTGACAAACCCTCACGACAGGCAATTTACTTGGTTCTCGTCTGATGGACGCATAGCATCAAGATTAGATAGAATTTATTTACAGCAGTCACTTAAGGGCAATCTTAGCCAAACAAGCGTATTTCCTGTAGCATTTTCTGATCACAATATGGTGTGTGTTACTTTAGATAATGCTAGCTGGATCAAACAAGGAAGTGGTTTCTGGAAATTTAATAATTCACTATTGTATGATACTAACTATCATCATTGTGTCCAAAGTTTTTGGCAGTATTGGCTTCGAATGAAGGATTCATATGAGAATTTAGCCCTGTGGTGGGAGGAAGGTAAATCTGGCTTGGCTCATATTTCCAAGAGGTTTGCACTTAAAAAAGCAAGAGGTAGGCGGAAACGTAGGAAGGCATTGGACACATTTTTATTCAGGATATCTTGTAAAGTAAACAATGGTGATCAAAGCTACAATGATCTGCTAGTCAAGATAAAGCATGATATTAATGAATTAGATCAATATATGCTTGAGGGAGCCAAAGTAAGATCACGGGCTCAAATGCATGCAGAAGGTGAAAAGCCTACAAAATATTTCTGCAACTTAGAAAAAGCAAGGGGTATTGAAAAAATCACCAGACACCTGAAAACAAAAGACGGTCTGGTTGCTAATTCAAATGAGGAAATGCTGGATGCCGTTTATCATTTCTACGAATCCTTATATGCATCGGAAGGCAGTGATGATGTGGCAACTTCAATCATGCTAGGAAATATGAGGAAGACACTATCAGATTCTGATTGTGAACGTTGTGACAGCCATATTTCTCTTAGTGAATTAACAGAGTCATTGCAAGGAATGAAGTCAGGAAAATCTCCTGGCTGTGATGGACTAACAGTGGAATTCTATCGTGCATTTTGGCATGTGTTAGGTCCATCATTCCTTCAAGTTGTGAATGATATCTTTGAAAACGGACATCTACCTCCATCTATGTCCCAAGCATATGTCCAAATTCTGTACAAAAAAGGGGACAGGGATGATTTGAAAAACTATAGACCCATATCTCTACTTTGTGTCGATTATAAGATCATATCACGAACATTATCATTGCGATTAAGTAGAGTATTGGACCAAGTAATTGATCCTGACCAAACTTGTGGTATTCCGGGTAGAAGTATTCTAACTAATGCCTTTCTCATAAGGGATGTAATCAGCTTGGTTGAAAAAGACAGCATCCCAGCAGCTATTATTGGACTTGACAATGAAAAGGCATTTGACCGCCTAGAATGGCAGTTTCTGTTTAAATCCCTAGAGCACATAGGTTTAGGAGTACATTTTATTAAATGGGTCCGGATTCTGTATACTGGAATTAACAGCAGATATATTTTAAATAATTGTCTGACTAATTCTGTGATACTAGCACGCGGTGTACGGCAAGGTTGTTCTCTGTCACCCTTGTTATTTGTCATAGCCATGGAATCACTGGGATCAACACTGAGGGAAGACCCTACGTTTAAGGGGATATCTATACATGGTATTGCGAGACCATTAACGGTATCCCAGTATTCAGATGATACTACAGTGTTTGTTGGACATGGCAGCGATTTTGGTAGCTTAGATAAAATATTAAGTGTGTTTCAAAAAGCTTCTGGACTAAAGGTCAATCGAGATAAATCTGTCGGCCTATTTCTTGGTCCTTGGATTAACAGGTGTGATAATATTATGGACATAAAGTGGTCAAATGACTATATCAAAATAATAGGCATTTACTTTAGTCGCAAAAAGGACACGTTAATAAACTGGACACACCGAGTATGTAAACTGAAACACGTGTTAGCAAGTTGGAAGCGACGCCGTTTGTCTATATTTGGTAGATCATTTGTTCTGAATAATCTGATAATGTCTGGTTTGTGGTATACAGCTTCTGTTGTCCATATGCCAAAACATGTAGAAGATGAGATTAATCAGCTAATGTCTGCCTTTTTGTGGGAAGATAAAGCTAAACTTGTAGCTAATACAGTTTGTATCAATGCAAAATTGAAAGGCGGTTTGGACTTGGTACACATTCAAACAAAATGTGCGTCATTAAAACTTAAATTTCTGCATGATTTGATATATTCCAATTCACCTTGGGCCATTGTTTCACGAACATTATTGGAAAGGTATATTGGACCTTATTCCACAGAGTGTATATTCCTTTCAAAGACACCACCTCCAAACGTCATGAAGATACCAGATGTCTTCAAGGAGCAACGCCAAGCATTGAACATGTTTACTAAGGTAACGCCATCACCGTTAGAATGGGAAAGTGTGCTAGACCAGAGACTATGGGGAAACGACAATATTCAGATACGAAATAAAGGCCTTTACTTCCCATCATTAGCTAGTAACGGTGTTCACAGATTGTCCGATTTAATCAACTCAGATACACGTTCGTGGATTTCAGGGCAAACAATATCAGAAAAATATGCGTTAAGGAGTATTGATGCCCATCGTCTGTTAGGACAATTAAAGAAAGCTGTTCCCATCGACTGGTTCACACTACCAAATGCTGTTGACAAGGAGGAAATTTCTCCACCAGTGTTGCATTACGATGGAGAAGAATTCAAATGCCATATGCGTTCTCATGATTGGTATAGTATCTTAATATGTAGACACGCCAAAATGCCCAGAGCAATTGATGCATGGAATAATACCAATTATAAACCCTCTGATTGGAATAATGCGTGGAAGCATTTACACTTGCCATTTATACCACATAGGGCGCGTGATGTAGCATGGCGGCTCATTCATCGCAGACTTTGGGTTGGCCATTTATTACAGAAATGTCGAATTACAAATAGTAATCTATGTCCTCTCTGTAAAAACGAGGAAGAGACATGTGTCCACTTGTTCATTAATTGTCTGGAAATTTTTGAATTCTGGAAATTTGTGGAAACAATTGCAGTAAAATTTGATATTCATTCTTTGAATCTAAAAGCAGAAATGATTTTGTTTAGGGATCTTAAATCTATAAAGCGGCATCTAACCAGCCATAAGCATGGGGTCTTAATCTGTCTTATCATGATAGGTATATGGACAGTTTGGAAATACCGATGTGCACAGGTGCTGAATCCTGACAGGTCAACCCATTTAATTTCCCTGACAGCGATTTTTCGTACCCTTTTAATGCATTGCCTTCAAGGCGAATTGCACAGGGCTACGAAAGAAAGGAGTTTGGAGAAATTCAAAGATATGTGGTGCGTGAACAACATAGTTGAAGTTCTGCCAACGAATTTAATAATGTTGCGTCTATGAGCATTTTCTGATAAATACATGTTAACCGGTTCTCTACAATTAATTACATGTAAGATGTATTGTTGTGGTTATTTGTGGATTTTGTAACGTAGAAACTGTTGCTGTATCACATTAAATTGATTTCAAGATACCTAACAGTCTATAACTATGATTAATTTGGAATTAACATACCTGGGCGCTTGGGGCTGCAAGGGTTAAGGCGTGTCCTACAAGTGGCAGGTGGTCATATACGCAACTTTAATATTCCTTGGTTTTACAATGCGAAAAGTGACTCTATATCCCAATGTAGCTACTATTAGCCCATGTTCCGGGGAAATTTTCGAAAATCCATTTGCTAGTAAATTTAGAATCCCATAAAATATTTACACATTCATTTGAGCCTCTTTATACTAACAATGTTTGTAAACATAGCCAAATACACAATAAGCGCGTTTGTTCCGGGTTAATTCTGGAAAACGATCGTGCAAGTAAAGTGATTTGTTAATTTTCAACTCACATTTACCACACTATGCAATATTACCGTGTCGCTAAACACATTGCAGATATTCTAGTATTTGCCTTTTTATAAATCATCCTGTGGGCCTTAATTGGTTTGTTCTTAATGCTTATAAGCTTACGCTTGAACCGTGTGTTTATGTTATGACCTTAATTACACTGCTGTCAATATTTATTACTACAGTAGAGTCAGTAGAACAATGGCAGACGCGAGTTGTGGAGGCGGTGTTGCTCTTATGGACAGCAACAAGCTTGTGGCAAATTTGTTTTTCACATATACATTGCCGTCATACAAAGAAATTTTGAGAGCCTAAATTTCAGTGCTCTAATTCTCAAATAAGTGTCTGATTTCTGAACGTGTGGATTTTTAAAGTTATGCTGTTGCGCTTAATGGCAGGAATTTTTGATGATGTAATATATGATTTTATAAAATGTCTTATGGAAATGTTTGTTAACCCTTTGAACCCTCGGTTCACACAATATTAATTTCAAACATCGGTACAAGAAAGCTGCTGTGTAATTTGAAACGAATTTGACAGGTATATGTTGTTGTTTACGCAGCAACAGCTCTAAGTCGGGTTGGTTTGAAAATACATAGCAGGATTTTTAGAAAATTCAAGTATTTTGGTGTGATTGCATTTCGTGTTGAAAGGGTTAAGACATAGCCTAGCTAGATGATGCATAGAATTTTAAAGAAATTATATAATTGAACTGCAAATATTTATTACTTATTTATACATGTGACTGATACGATAATTGTTTTCTATTGAGTTCTTCTTTGTTTAATGTTCTTTTTCAGTCAGTATATTTTTGGGTACGATGGATTTCCACACGATCCTTTGATCGTGCTACCAAAAAAAAAAAAAAAAAAGTAGTAGTAGTAGTTGTGTTTGTTATGATAATGGATATGGCAATGATACAGGAAGTGTGTGATTTTGGTTATCATGTCATTATGTAATGATAACTGTTTAGTATGTTATCTAGATATAGTATATATTGAGTATGCTAGTTTTAATTGTCTTTGTATGATTTTAGTGTTAGTATTTTTCGCTTGTTTGTTTATCTGTGTTATTCCACGCCTTGACGCCACCAATTGAAATTCTACGTTTTCTTGTGCCTGTTCGTGCGTATCTAAATGTGTGTGTGTGTGTGTGTGTGTGTGTGTGTGTGAGTGCGTGCGTGCGTGCGTGCGTGCGTGCGTGCGTGCGTGCGTGCGTGCGTGCGTGCGTGCGTGCGTGCGTGCGTGCGTGCGTGCGTGCGTGCGTGCGTGCGTGCGTGCGTGCGTGCGTGCGTGCGTGCGTGCGTGAGTGCGTGCGTGCGCGCGTGTGTGTGTGTGTGTGGATTTGGATGTTGTTTGCAAAGCTGTGGGTTATAGATTTGGGTAGGATTTTGTAATGTTTATCATCTGTGACTTACCTATGTCTGTGAGTTTAAGAAGTTTTTGTGTTTTGAACATGTTTTGACCCTTTGCTGTTTTTGAGAACATTTTAATGCATTTTTTCTGCATGCTTTGTATTTTTGTTAATATGCATTTTTGTGTGTTAGTCCAGATGGCATTGCAGTATGCGAGGTGTGGAAGGAACAGTTTGGAATACAGGGTTTTAATAAGAATTTAGCAAAAGGAGCTTCTTCAATTTCTTTTTTATTAATATAGATTTTCGGAATACTAGTGTTTCTTGATTGTCTAGACTTTGAAGCGGTTCTGGAGGTCGTTTTGTTGCACACAAAAATAGGTCCTCTAAGATGGCCACCGAACCATTAGGCAAATAAGTTCCATCGAACAAACTTGGTTCATCTCTTGCCCTAGATCATACTTCATGAGCTCTGCGTCGATCCCCCAAAGCAGTTTTAGATTTTTAAAGACGTTTCTAAGTCGGTCAAAATCCAAGATGGCCGCGGGCCAAATTGGCGGGACATCTTCTTTTGAACAAATTTGTAGCCCTATTCCCTAAGGATGCCTCCTGTCATATATGCTTGAAATCGACACGGTGGTTCTCAAGAAGACATTTTAAATTTCCCATTGCTTTAGAATGGGAATTTATGGTAGGAAAAAGATACAAGATGACCGACAAACCGCTCATTCGAAAATTGTAAATTTGAAACCAGAATACCTAAAAACCTATATAAAATCCATCAAATAAAGATATCAAATATGGCCACCAAACACGTTTTAATTGGTCGATGGCGGCCATGTTTTTTATGTATCAAGTTTCCTTGAACAAGCTTTAATGGCCCTTAGTCCCTAATCATATCTGCCAAATTTCGGCTTTGTTTGAACAACCTTTGATCCCTGTCCTAAGAATGATTCCTGCCAAATATACTTGAAATCGGTCCAGTGATTCTCGAGAAGACATTTTAATCTTCCCATTGCTTTAGTACAGGAGCATAGGCGGGAAAACGATCCAAGATGGCCACCAAACTGTTTAGCAGACAGTTTCGAAAGTGGCAAATTTGAAATCAACATCAACCCAACAATATATATAAAACCAATTTCGGCTTCAAAATCCATAAAATAAAAATAATAAAAATGACTGCCAAATGCGCTACATTTTGATTGGTCCATGGTGGCCGTGTTCTTTAGTGTATAAACTTCTCTTGAACATTCTCTTAAATTTTAATTGCCCTTACTCTAACATCTCCCACATTTTGGCCCGATACTTTCAGCGGTTCTGACGAAGTTGTTTTCGGGAAAACTAGGTCATCCAAGATGGCCACCAAACTATTTGGCCAAACAAGTTTCCTTGAACAAACTTAGTTCAGCTCTTAACCTGGATGATATTTCATGAGTTTTGAATCGATCCCCCAAGCAGTTTGAGATTTTTAAAGAAGTTTGCTCAAATTGGATAAAATCCCAGATGGCCACCAGCCATATTGACCGATCGGCTTCGTTTGAGCAAGCTTGGATCCCTATGCCCTAAGGAAGCTTCCTGCCAAATATACTTGAAATTGGCCCAGTGGTTCTTGAGAAGTCGCTTACGGGAAAAGTTGATGGACGACGGACGCCAGGTGAGCTATAAACATATATAAAACCAATTTCAGCCTCAAAATACATCAAATAAAAAATCCAATATGGCCGCCAAACGCGTTACATTTTGACTGGCCCAGGGCGGCCATATTTTTGACGGATCAACTTCCCTTAAAAACTTTAATGGCGCGTAGGCCCTAATCATATCTCCCAAATTTCGGCCTGATCCCTTCAGTGGTTCTAGAGAAGCAGTCGTTTTCACGAAAACTAGGTCATCCAAGATGGCCGCTGAACCATTGGGTCAATCAAGTTCTCTTGAACAAATTTCGCTTACCTCTTGCCCTAGATGATGTTTCACTAGTTTTGAATCGATTCCCCAAGCGGTTTCGGAGATTTTTAGAGATTTCTAAAAATCTGCCAAAATCCAAGATGGCCGCTGGTCAAATTCGCTGATCGTCTTCGTTTGAACAAACTTGAACATGCCCTAAGGATGCTTCCTGCCGAATATAATTGAAATCGGTCCAGTGGTTCTTGAGTGGTTATTTAAAGAAAAAGTTGGACAGACGGACGACGGAGTCACCAGGATATAAGCTGAGGTGAGGTAAAAAATCAAAAATATATTTGGATATTGTATTTAAAAAAGATCGATTGTATTCAGTAAGCCATACCTGTGTTCACATGATCTTGAGTGCATAACAAAAATGCTATTTTACATGGAAATGGCATAATAAAGCCTAAAAACTGTTCCTATTTCACATCCCCCCCCCCCCCCACCCCTACCCCCCCCCCCCCCCCCCCGCCCACCAAACCCCCTCCCCACACCACATTTGTGGCCTGTATCGCTCGCCTGGAACATATGCATTTCAACCAGAAATACCATCGCCTCTAACTAGAACCTTACGGTTTGGCCAAAACTGCAATAAGAACAAGAATGCATCCTAACGAATTTGATTCTCGAGAGCGCATAAAGTCGGAGATAGACACACCCGCATGCGCACATGGGTAACGTGATTAGTATGCCAATGTATAAACAAGGTCGATAACATCTCGGTAGCCGTGCATAAAATACGAAAAATAGGTCACAGTGCATGGATGCATGAACACCATGTTTGATTACTGTACACAACTCTTGAAACGACAGCTTAAACATTCTTGGAGCTTTTGTGATCGACTGATTAAAGCTCTCGTGTTCCATTAAATATAGACACTTTTGCACGAGATATGAGATGCCTGTTCAATTTACCCAGCATGCAATGCTACTCGGCGTGCAATGCTACCCAGCATGCAATGCCCTGACTCCATAATCGTTGTAACTATTGGACACCATATTCGTTTAGTCTATTGTCTGCACAAGCCAGGATTTCTCAAACAAAACCAACCTGCCTGGACGTGCAAATAGTCATTTCTCCTCCAGTTCTGGAAGCGTAAGCATGCTCGTAGGGCGTACTATTCACGGCAGTACATTCGATGGCCTGCATTTCAATATTGTTCAGTGCAACTGTATCAATTTCCAGAAGAAAATTAGTTTTTATATATATTTTGACAATAATTTGCGTGAAAGTTATTGCTCTCAATGACAGCAACAACATTCAATAAAATTATTGTCAAAATAAGTATTTATTAAAGCTCTCGTGTTCCATTAAATATAAACACTTTCGCACGATATGAGATGCCGGTTCAATTTACCCAGCATGCAATGCTATCCGGCGCGCAGTGCTACCCATGTATACCAAAAACTATTGAAAATACAGGGTGGAATAAGCTTTTGAGTTGGACTAAGAGACAAGGTAGTTTATTGAACAGCTAGCCGCAACTAAGTGCGATAAAAAATAACCACGGTCGGCCAGTGTGCCTACTCAGGCCAAATCTTCTGTAAATCATCATGGTTGGACTCCCTGATAACGAGACAAAGCAGATTTTATGTAAGGGAGATAACCATTGGCAGGTAAGATGTCAGTAAAATGGAGTTACTTCCCTTATGGATAGAGGAGAAAAAAGGCCACCCAGTCTGTTTTAAGATCATTGCCTTATAGTCCAGTCAATCTAGGCCAAAAATATTTTAACCCGGAACAAATTGCAACAGAATTTTTTTACCTCGCCCAGTGTATAGGGGGCCATCATGTACAACATATCAAAAGTCCTCCAAAATTCCAATAGGGGAAAGGGTAAAATTTGCATAATTATTACCAGATTTGGGCCATTTCACCTGAAAAATCCATTTTTCTTTATTTCTTTAAAACCGGTATGTAATATATGTGTGACTGGGTATTTTTGGACTTTTTTAGTAATAAATGAATACGATTGACATATTCTCCACAAATTAAATGTATTGTGTTATGCCACTTGCATGAATTTACCTAATACCATCATTGATATTGATACAATACATAGACCCTGACAGTCTTCGCAGGCGGATGTGCAGCTGAGCCCATGTTTTCTACAGGTGCATCTCTTTGATTCACAGCCAGTTTTGCAGCTGCATCTAAATGAATACAGTAAATCGTCAGGTGCTGCCAGCATGTCAGTCTTAACAGGCAGCATTTGGTGGTTGAGAACTTTCCATCCCCATTCTGTTGGATCCATATCTCCAGCATCTCCTCTCCAAACTTGAATTTGGTAGTACACGCGAAGACTGTGAAACTTTGCGGATGCGGGTGTTGGTGGTAAATCTCATGCTTCAACATACTTGGAACTTTTTGCAACCTTCTCCCTGAATCGCTTGTACCGCAAAGCAACTAGACTATCCATTGAAGTGCCATTGTATAGAATAAGCATTGCCTTCTCACCTGCTTTTATCACGTCATCTTTATTCGCATTACTCATTGTAAACACTTCAGCAATTTGAGAGAGTTCTTTGCAGCACTGGATTTTGCTAAGGGATGCAGATTTTCCAATTCCATAAAGCCTAGATGTTGAGTCACAGCCAAGGATAGCATGGATAAATAACAGCTGTGAGGACAAACAGAACCCGAGTTTTTCCTTTGCCATTTTGATATTCCACAGTCGGGGTTTCTTTGCATTTTGCTTTGGCTCTGGTCTGAAAAATAGCTGACAGCCATTCATATCAGTATGGTATTGAAGCAACACCAGTAGGTCGGTATCGTCTCCAACAAGAGCAGTATTTGTTGACTTTGAAGCCAAGATAGCCGTTTGCGTAATTAAGACATCAGCATCACCGCTTGCCTTTATCGTTAAGCATCCAGCCTGTTCGAGAGATGAACTTAAGATTGATATGAACCGATGTTTGTTCTGCTTGTTACTAAGAAAATCAGGCTTACTCAGAGTTACAACAACTGTTTGCGGAGTCAGTACAACAGTTGCGCCTAATCCACGAGTTCGCCTCTTATGTGTTACATCTTTTATGTCTGGGCCTTGGTCATAACCATCAAAAACTACTGTAGCCTTTCCATATTTGCTTATGCAATATTTTACATATCTTTGACAAACATTTGCAAATGTCTCTCCACGCTGCCATGGAACACTGTGTAATAGAGCTCCTCCATCAAGCACATAGTGGACAGAATCTGCAAGGACTGCATCTTCATTTTGAATTAATTTCCACAATGCATCAGCAAGTGCCGGCTTATTCGCTTCCCATGGAAGAGATGAATTATCAAAGAGTGTGGGCGGATGAGTGCACAACTCATACTCAAAATAAGATGCTGGATTCCCTTTTGATCCATTTGTAGCAATTAAACTGAGTCTTTGAAATAGGAGTTGTGGATCAATTTGTACACATTCATCATCAATCTTGAGAGATGTTTTGGATGCTAAGGTAATAGCTTGTCTCTTTCTCTGGAACGAAATGCTTGATACACATTGGCCACACATCGAATTAATAATTGATTCTCCAATATCTTTAGCAGTCAACATTGACTGATTCATGTGCAGACAATCCACTAACAAGTCCTCTAAGAGAAGGGTCTGGTCCAAATGGATTCAGTTCACTAAGGATTTTGAGAATTTTGTAAGTATCATCCATATCACGCTTTATTCGAGATTGTGTGGAATCTTTGTGTTGTTCACTTGAATCACAGTTTACCCCAGAGAGCTCTTGCATTGCATTACACACATCTGCACATGCGGGCATAGACAACAACCAAACAAGACGCTGAAGTTCTGTCATTCCACGACCTCGTGTTAGACCACCACTTGACTTTACACTTCTCATAAGGACCTGCTCAATAACTAGATCAGTAGATAACCCTGCCCAATACCTATCACTTCGATGAATGACATGATGACCATTGAGGAAGCTGGTGTGTATATCTGGATGACTTTCAGGTATTTCTAACATCTTTTGTAAATATACATATGCAGACTTGGCGTACAGATTATGCCCAGCGGCTGCAAAATATGGAAGCATCTCACGAATGGTCTGAAGGTGCATGTTCCAATCACCAGTTCGTTCTGCCTTAATGAATTTGCGCAGAATGTCAACCAACTCCATATACAAAAGCCAGAGTCGTGCAGTCCTCTTATCTTTCATGACCACCTTCTCCGAGTCTAGTTTGTCCTTGACATCATGTAATGCATTTTCCGAGGACAATCTTGTAGCTACATACGGATTTTTGATAATGTCATCATAGAGCTCTCCAACTTTAACCAGACTTTTATTTAGGGAACTTTCAATCGTTTCATGTCCTGCAACATTATCATCATTGTCAAACAATTCTTTTGAATGCATTGCAGCGGAATATTCTACTGTGTCAACTTCAGCATCTGCAATTGTAGGTAGTGGTAGGTTGTATGCATTTGCAATCAAGATTGTACTGAGAGAAGCAAAAACCATGAGGTGTCCTCGAACTGCTCGAGAAATTGCCTTTCCACTAAGAATGTGTTTGACAGCATTCTCAGCATAGACTACCTCTAGAATAGGCGCAAGACCGCTTCCTGCCATTAAGTGACCAATGCAGCCAAGGAAGCTCATCTCCATATGAAGACCTCCGAGTCTTAGAATAATTTGCTTTAATGGACTCCAGCTCGGCTCAATCTCTATGATAGTCATAGCTTTCCAAAATAAGGGCTGATCAAATGTAATCACGGGTGCAACATGGTATCGGTTTGCCTGTTCACAAACATAAGTCAAAGTGGAAAAGATGCAGGTCCTGTTACTTGGCTCTAGATCTATCATCGGAAGGAAAATAACAGACGATTTACCTGGATAAACTCCTTGGTGAACAGTTTGCATCATGCCAGACCATGACTGTCTCCTTGAACGCAGAAACAAAGAGAAGTCCCAGAGGATGTCAATGTCAGCTGTTGGGTCTGTTTGTTCCATCGCAGTTAACTCCTTAAAGGTCAATGGGAAGTTCCTGGTATGCTGAGACTCAAAGTTCCTGATACAGATCTTGCCAACTTGCTTGATATCTTCAGATGTTACATTTATCCTTGGAATAAGTTTGCACGAAAGGTTTCCTGGTGTAACAGATGCAATGATTCCCATTCCATGAAATGTATTATGCCCATCTATTGTGCAAATATTGTGATCCACATTGTCGGCAACAAACTGAATGAACTCGCCTGATAATGGCTGTGGTAGATCTCCACCATGAAGTGATGCACTGCGCTCAAACCTCTGTATCTCCGCGTATGAACATCCAAATCCGTGCTTGTACAAGGTGTCAACAATAAATCTAGATCCAAATTTATGGTGCATCTCACATGACAGCCCGAACTGCAAAGGTGCCAAAATAACTCTAGGACGAGTTCCTTGCATAATAGCCTGTCCAACTGATGCCTGTTTCATTTCTGTCTTTTCCAGTAAACAAAATCCGCAATAATTCCGGCAGTGTCTGTGGTAAATAATTCAATGCCTTTACTGGGTCGCTCATTTGCTCCCTTGATGGATAGCTTTCAGATGATGTGCATGAATCAATTAACTTAATATCGTGTCTAAGCAGTTTGGCAGCTGTCTGGATGATTAGCATGCTCTCTGATTTGGAATCCTTTCTCTCCGTTCCTCATAGAAGTCAGTCAAAATAGTAGATGCTTTAGAACGAAAGGTAACAACGTTTGGCTTACCATTCACAGTGCTAATAAATATTTCATCGCCATAATTATCTTTTATTTTATCCTGCATGTATTTTGTACTGTATGCTTTATTCTCTTTATCATCGAGATACTCTTGCATTTTATTAACGAGGTCGTGCAGGGTCAGCTGCTCATCATCATTATTTTCAAGAAATGCCATTGTCGCACTAAATGCTCTTACTCTGTCCAAGTCTTCTGGCCTTCCATGTTTTTGGGATGAGCAAGATGAGTGCAGCTGAGGGATATTTTTCATGGTTCGAAAATTTACGCTGCAGCTTTGATGGTATACTGCATTGACAACGCATAAATCCGGCGTGAAGGCAAGCCGCCCAGCTACAAGTTTGCCCCATTCGTCTTTTCTCTGCTCACAGGCCTCGGCGATACTACATTGAAAGTCATGAGTACTTACTGGATAAATATCATAGCCACATTTCTTTCCATCTTGAATTTTTGCAGGGTATCCGCATAGCAAACAATGTTCACTAAAATTGAATGTTGGACTTTCTGAACGGAGTGTTCGCATGGGTGGCGGAGATTGTTCAATTTTCTCTGCGTCCCCGGGCAATCCGCTTGGGATCAATGAACTCCCGTCGACATTTTACATGAACCCTCTGTCCTACTTCAGCTATGACATCGCTTTCACGGGCTCTGCTAGCATTGTTAATACCGTCACAGCCTTTAACTCGAAGCTTAACAGTTTGTGAGCCATTTTCTAGGCTCTGGTTACAAATAACGCATGTATCTAAATCCATGTCCATATTCTGATTGAATTGTATAGAAATTTATTCAAATTGTGAGATAAAAGTGAAAATTAAAATGCAATTTATTTTAGATAAAATTTTAAAAGCGAAAAACAAAATTAAACTCACTTTAAATATAATTTTTTTAAATTACCCCGGCCCTGTGCATACAACCATATTTAATCTGTGGTTTGGAGAATTTGTACAAGTGGTTCAAGGCAATATTGCCAATTGCTTACTGTCTTCCGTGACCATGAAATTCAGAGCTTAGACAACATTTCTACTTCGTTTATTTGCGGAATGAAGCAGGTAAGGGAAGTTTCATTATTCGGATAATGGCGGTAGCTAAATATGCGAATTTACCCACTTTCCCATCGAGGGATTTTGGAGGACTTTTGATATGTGACACCTGGCAGTCCCATGAATGCCGCAGAAAAGAAATAAATTCTGTTGCAATTTGTTCTAGGTTAATTTGTAGTTTTACTGGACTATTATGACATTGTATATGCTGCCGGAAAAGTTACTATTGACAGATGGGACAAAAGGCAACCATGTATTCAAGTTTTGGTAAGTGCAAAAAAACTTAACATTGAGTATGTTTTGTACCAAGGTCAGTGACCTTGACCTCAATAGCATCATGCTGATTCCCAACAGGATAGGCAAACATATATCCAGGATAAGTTCGAATAGGGTTAACCAATCCAGCAACATAGGCTGATAAGATAGGGTAAGCGCAAAAACATGAATGAACTAAGTTCATCACTATTACTTAATTGAGGATGGACTAAGCATTTTTGTAAGAATTGTATGTTTTTACTATTTAATAACAATTCTGTTGAACAGTTTGAAACTCAGTCAGTGCAGTGATCGATAGATTCCAACACGGGCAAAGTGTAGAGATGGGCGGGGCATAGCTCAAAATGGATTCCGCCGTTGTTTTATGGAATTCAACAATAATCACTCAGTACAAAATATAGACTACAAAGATGTCTGTGTACAGGGCAACACTCTTTATTGAGAATATATATGTATATATAAACTCAAGAGACTAGCAACAAATTCATGTTATTACAATTTATTATGCACAATTTCATGAACGATCACATTATTTAATTAATAGCCATTCAGATATGTGCAGCATTTTATTCATACATATACACACAAACAAGAACGTGTGTGCATTTTCATACATAACGAACGGTCCACTCGTCTAACACAAGTGACTAACAAGCTTGCCAAATATATCTACCCAATAAACAAACACAGATAGTACAATAGTCTTCCAGTAGTCAACATTTGAGCAGAGGAAATCAATTGAAATTAAAATAAATAAATTGCAGGCACCTCAACACTTATCACACTCGTGATTGACAGGTTAATGGATGAATCCAATCTGTCAATCAAGCATATGACATCATAACTAATTCACCTTTCCTGAAGATCCATCTATCATCGGACGTCATAATCAGCTAAGCGGTGTAGGATGATGTCATAATCAGTGTCATAAATGACTATTTGGCCTGTCTTTAACTCTTTAATACTCTGACACATTGTACGAATTGTATGTCTCTATTTAATAAACATGCTGTTGAATATTTTGAAACTAATTTAACTGGACGCTGTTGCTGCCATACAACAGCGCCAAGTTAAATTAGTTCCAAAATATTGAACAGCTTACCTGTATAGTTTTCGGGAAATTGAGTCATGGAGTTCAGGGATCGATCGATCCAAACACAAGTGTGGTGTGGGTGGAGTGTAACTAGAGATGGGAGGGGCATAGCTAAAACTGGAATGGTCCATTACGTCATATGTAGGCCGACGTCCTAATCATAATTGAGAGAAATACTCCACCATGAAGCTGGAATCATACATCATGAAGCTGGAATCGTCCACCATGAAGCTGGAATCGTCCATCATAAAGCTGGAATCTTCCATCATGAAGCTGGAATCTTCCATCATGAAGCTGGAATCGTCCATCATGAAGCTCGATTCGTCCATCATGAAGCTGGAATCTTCCACCATGAAGCTGGAATCGTCCATCATGAAGCTGGAATCGTCCATCATGAAGCTGGAATTTTCCTTCCATCATGAAGCTGGAATCGTCCATCATGAAGCTGGAATCGTCCATCATGAAGCTGGAATCATCCATCATGAAGCTGGAATCTTCCATCATGAAGCTGGAATCGTCCATCATGAAGCTGGAATCTTCCTTCCATCATGAAGCTGGAATCTTCCATCATCAAGCTGGAATCTTCCATCATGAAGCTCGAACCGTCTATCAAAAAGCTGGAATCTTCCACCATGAAGCTGGAATCGTCCATCATGAAGCTGGAATCGTCCATCATGAAGCTGGAATCGTCCATCATGAAGCTGGAATCTTCCTTCCATCATGAAGCTGGAATCTTCCATCATGAAGCTGGAATCTTCCATCATGAAGCTGGAATCGTACATCATGAAGCTGGAATCTTCCTTCCATCATGAAGCTGGAATCGTCCATCATGTGTACGATTGTACGTCGGATGGATTTACTATTTAATAAACATTCTGTTGAACAATATTGAAACTAATATGACTGGGCGATGTCGGTGCCATAGGAAGCAATAGCACCCAATGAAATTAGTTTCAAAATATTCAACAGCTTACCAGTATAGTAACCTTGATATTTGGATCCTGGGATTCAGGGTTCGATCGATCCCAATATGGGTGGAGCTTATCTAGAAATAGATCCCGCCATTGTGAGTCAGTAGACTATTTATTATCATTCCACATTGACACCAATAACGTAGAAAAATATCAAGGGCCATAATTCTGGCATTTCATATCAAAATCAAATTCATTTCACTTTCATATTGCTCTGTTCTGATGCCTATAATGAATTATTAACACGCCATGAGACGCGTCAACTCCATGACTGTCCTCACACCTTTAGGGCTCATCATTCATGAGATGTCTTTATGATCACATTGAGTACATGTAGATAGACCACAATTGGGCAAGACATGCTAAATAAATAGTTTATTGATGATTCGAATTGACCCGCTACATGTATATTCTAAAGAAACTGTCAGACTGTTAGTCCCTCACATGGCGATAGTAATATGTGCTTAAAGGTACCCATGCTCAAATTCAGAATCAATAGATCAATAAATATGTTGAAACTTGCCACCCAACTAAGTCTTTAACACTCATTTTTGTTCAAGAAAATTTCAATTCTCTCATAGAAAATGTCTATTTGCAGGACAAGAGGGCTATTTTTGAAAATTTATCACTTGAATGGCTGGCTCGCATGTCGAGCCAGTCATTCCAGTGATAAAATTTCAAAAATAGGCCTCTTGTTCTCCAAATGGACATTTTCCAAGCCTATTTTAGTTGGCCTGAGTGCTAAAGTGTAAATTTAAACAGTTATAATAACTTGTGTTGGTGAGAGATCTACTCAGCTCGAGATAGAATCAGGTTGGTTTGCACAACACAGACCCGGTTTGATGTTAGATTGTCCTGACATAATAAAGCATGTCCCCATTGTTTGGCCCTCACAGACGGATGGGCGCAAAATGAGCGTGGCATCACTACAGTTCAATTGGATGTTATTAAAAAATTTTAAGTGAATTTTGAACACCTCACATCTAACTTGATGAGTAATGGACCTTTCTAGTTTTAGCTATGCCATGTCCATCTTTATCTAAGCTCCACCAAACTCGCTCGTGTTGGGATCAATCAATCTCTGAACTCCCTGATTATCAATTTCCAGAAAATTATACAGATAAGCTGTTGAATATTTTGAACTAACTTTTGGACTATAGACAGCAACAGCGCAGTCAAATTAGTTTCAAGCGTTAAAGACTGACTATATCGAGCCTTTCATGACGTCATGTAGTCGAGTATGAAATCATATGATAGATTGATTAAACTTGGAAAGGTCCATTGTGTCACATGCTTGAATGACCGTGATAAGAAACTATGTTCAGTAGTAAATCAGTCAGTAAATGATGACATTCTTATCAACACAAGTTTTCTTGACCAAATTGCCTTCTTATTGAGACATGAACACTAGCAATAGTTTTTAAATAATAACTGTTTTCTACGAAATATTGAATAACTGCAGAATCTACTTGGGAATGTACAAGGTTTCCAATCCTCTTGTTCAACACAAGGCTCAAGATTTAATTGTCATAATAGTAATAAATAGAATTTTTAACAGCACTAACACAGGACCATACATTTTACTAATTGAACCCTTTAACCTTTACCATTGTCAAAATTTTTAATTTTCAAATTAAAGTAAAAGATGAACTGTGCTAAGGGTTAACACTCAGGTCGGTCAAAAACGGCTTCTGCAGTGCGCTTGGCAAATGTCGATTTGCAAACCAAGAGACATACAGACATGACAACTGAAAGTTTAGTTTTGACAACTTTGTGAGACCGAGCATAGTCCTCTGTGGCATTCAAATAGCCAGCTTTATCATATAGATGGCATAGATTCTGGTAGTAAATACAATACAACACGCTATATTTTAACCCTTTAATATCTGCCTATTGAATGTCCATTTACGGGGCAAGAGAACACAATTTTAGAAATTTTATCACTGGAATGACTGGCTCGGTTTTTGAGCCAGTCATTCCAGTGGTAAATTTTCAAAAATTGCATTCACTTGGCTCGTAAATGGACATTCAACAAGACCATAACAGAGGCCGAATTTGGCCGCTTTGACCATTAAGAAGTTAAGGAACAAGAACCATCAGAAGACGGCATATTACCCCGGACCCAAACATTTCACATAAATAGGTTAACAGTTGACATCCATGTACATGTATTAATGATAAAGAACATGACCTCAGAAAAAATAACAAATATAAAAAATTACACCGCATCTAAGCCTATTCACTGAGAAGGAATTGCACGTATAGGTTCAAAACTCTTCAAGATCTTTCACAGACATGAAACATTGTATGAAGTTTAAGTTAACAGGGGAGATAATGCCGCTGAGCAGGAATATTTCTGAAACGTGGTCGTAACCTGTTCTCCTGTGCTATTAAATGTAAAGCTGAATACATTTAGCCATTTTGAAGCAGTCTAGCAGAAAACAAATCTCACTTACTTTAAGTCTGTCAGGGGCCATAACTCTGGTGAACAAGGATGGATTTTACCTAAATGAAATCTTAACACTGGTACCTTTCCCGATTATATCAACTAAAAGGATTTCGAGGTGTAGGTTAAGAACTCTTCGACATCTGAGATATAAAAACGTTAGAACTTAAATTTTTCAGGGGAGATAATTCTGGTAAACATGGGCAGATTTTGTCAAAAAGGCACCACTACATCTTCAGCCATGTCAGCTGGTACTGCTAAAACTTACCAAATTTCACGAGAATCTTAATTAAACTGAAGCGGATAAAAAAACCAAGTACTTTTAGCGAGTCATACACACACATGGCAATTTTAGTAACTTATAGGAAAATTAGTTCCAAATACTTAGATGACGGGATAACAGATAAACATGAAATTAGAGCACTTAGAAAAAATCTGACTGAAAATTGAAGAAGACAAATATATAATACACATTATATGCCGGACAAAATGTGTTAGCCATTGTTCTGATTGTACTAGCATTAATGTGTGCATCAAAGTTACACTCATCTAATTTGTTTTATGTTACATGTATAAAAGGAATAAGAAGTTTGAACACCGCAGTTTTCTCAATGGATGATGATATTTTAACACTAAGCACAAAACTGCATAATACAGGCATGGAAATGGAAGAATCAAGTTTCTCAGTCAATCATATGACGTCATACTCAACTACGTCACATGTAGGGTGTTGTCACAATCAATTGCATCATGAATGACATGATTTAGTATGTCTTACATGTAAATGCTTAATATGTCCGTCAAGTTATACGAATTGTATGTCTTTGCTATTTAATAAACAGTCTGTTGAATATTCTATAACTAATTTGAGTGGGCGCTGTTGCTGCAATCAACAATCGATTGATCCCAACATGGGCAAATGGTGGGTGGAGCTTAGCTAGAGATGGGCGGGGCATAACTAAAACTGGATTCCTTCAATAAGCCAGTTCTGGCAACTTATCTTAATTGTTAACAACCTACATGTAGTTAAAATAAAATCGGATAATACTGTGAAAATCCTTATGCCCAACCATTAACGTGCAACTTGAAACTTATCTGCCACACATTAGGGCGTTAGTGCGTAGAAAACACCCATTATTCAAGATGGCAGGATGCGTTTGGTGTCCTTATTTGACGTCGGATCCTTATTTCAGATACTGTGAAACAAATCTCTGAAAGTATCTGCTGACAGCAACATACGGTAAATCATTTGTGATTACTGGAAAATCGCATCAGTATATCCGTGTGTGACCATTCTATGGAGATTCCAATTCCCAGTTCTTTACTGAATAACTATCCTCATTGTGCCAATGTATTAGGAAGCTTCGTTGATCAATGTTATCTTGACCAATACGTACAGCGATATGGAATGCGATCATTTTTACAAAATATTTGTGACAATTCAATTAATCGCAGAGGTACATGTAATGGTGGGCTGGATTGGGAGAACATTTTCATATTTTGATACTGTACTGCTAAAGCAGTGCTATGATAGAGGGGAGCCAATAGGCTTACATATAATATTGCTCGTCTTAGTATTCATACCTCAATTAGGTGGGCAGCATATGCAATGGCTCTATTCTGATGGGAACTTAATTATTAATTTGTAATATAAATAAATTGTGCAAGCCGAAGTTGCATAGTATTATCTGGTTTGTTCTCCATCTGTTGTCTCTGGATTGTGCATTTGCTCTCTTTTGTAGGGCTGCAACGATTCCCTAAATTACCATGCGATACATATCATGATATCTATGTCACGATACGATACGTATCACGATACATAACAAACAATGCGTAAAAACCTATTAAAATAAACAAAGTACGTATTAACAGCACAACAGTGGGAACAATCTGTTTTAGGGAGAGCTAACAATGAAATGCAAATGTTAAAAACATAACCCTTTCGCCAATAAATTCGTTGTATCTCAATTTCAAGGCAACCATACATGCCATACAGGAAAGCTGCTATATATTTTGAAATTAATATGACTGAAGTCATTACTGCAAGGCAGCAATGGCTTCCAGTCATTAGTTTCAAAACATTCAGCAAAATATACTTAACCTTGAAAGGAATTTAGTTTGTCAGGATTTGTCGTTTAAAGGGTTACGTTTTCTACCATATACGCCAACTGGTAAAGCAAGAGCATGGATGTAATCTGTTTTATTAGTAATTCTAAGTATCCCCATACACAGCTAAGTGGATCACGATACACGATAAATCGTTGCATCCCTACTCTTTTCCTTCCTCATGTTTGTGTTTGTACAGTGGAATATACCCAACCTGAACCCGCATAGAGGGGTGTGCTATTTTTTCGCTTTGAGTTTTCTGCTTTACAGAGCAGGGCTCGATTTTAGCACTAACCCATTAACCCGAGGATAGTAGAATTTCATATTGGTTAGTAAAATTACACCAGAACTAACCTATCTGGGTTAGTAATACCATCTGGGTTAGTAGTGCTCTCAAGAATAAATATGAAAAAACACTGTTATAATGTCATTATGTTCAATACCCACCAAAAATTGCCAAAAGAACAGATTTTCTGCTACCTTCAATGATTTATTGAATATTTTTAAATGAATTTGTCCGGAAAGTCGCTGCTGCTTTAGGCAGCAATGGCTTTCTGGATAAATTAGTTTCAAAATATTCAACAGCTCTGCATGGTTGCCTTGGAAATGAGTTTTATAGGGATACACATCAGTGAATAGATTAAAGAAGTGATCAGCTTTGAGCTTACAATCATTTGGTTAGTGAAATTTGCTGCGGGATAGTAAAATCAATGATGCACTATCCCGTCTGAGTTAGCAGAAAAAATCCTTAAAATCTACCCCTGTAGAGGTTATCTGAATGTGTTCTAAGCAATGATCAGCTTATAAACATCTTAAGAGGGCTTTTTTGGTTTCTATGTTCTCATTGGGAGGTTTCCCTCTATTTGTTAAAAGAAGTATTTTGTTTTTATTTTACAGGCAGATAGTGTGTCTATATTTGATACGCTTATCCTAAACGATGGCATCGTTTCTATGAGCATTGTTTCAGTCTAGTAGACAATGACATTTATTTTGATAACTTCTTCCACACGCTTCAGTTAGCCTCACCAATAAAATATTTACCCAACAACATGGTCAGATTTATCAGTCATTCAAAGACACTAACAAATGGCTGACTTTTGGTCAGTCGTCATGGGCCTCTTCCCCAGACCCTATCCAATCAACATTTTAACTTTGTAACACAATCTGACAAAACTTACACCACTACATGTATTGATGTTACACCATTGGCAGATATAACTGCATGGCAGATATCTGATGGTGGATGATTGTCAAGTTCCGCAGTTATGACATTGTCCATTGGACCAACATGTATGAAATTTTTAACCGATCTGACAAGCCCTACTGGAGTCATGCCCAAGAAACTCATTTTCAAGATTGGTCGATAGTGGATGGCGGATACATTGGATTTCTTTTTGGATCATTGCCGATTTCCAAGTCTCTTCAACAGAGAGAGATGGTCAATGAAACAATGAAATTTTAAAACGATCCTTAGGCAAATTACCATACATGTAGATGACAATAGCACATCCATGTACCCAGTCAGACAACAGCACATTCACACAAACAATATATTTGCTGAAAAATATGTATATATGCAGAAAACATGTAGTCGTTACACACATGCATTATATATAATTGAATTGTACTAACGATATGTGATCAGTTCTTAAGATATTCCACAACACAAATTCTTGTCATTATTTTCATAGAAAATAATTTCCCTTTGAGAAGTGTTGGAATGAAAATGTAAGAATCTACTTGAATAGATCAAGAGGTTGATGATGGTCAACAGATACGCCTAAAAACAGAATTCTGTAGACTTAACTGTCTCGCCTTTTCTCCTCGTTGTCTATAAATTTCAATGCTCGGATCACTCATTTGGTAGAATATTTGCTGTAGGTTGGCTACAATATGGTGTGGCGATGATCATATAATAAATATATAAAACAAGATGCTTATGTTTATTTTTATACCAAATTCAGCATGATCTTGACCTTTGACCTTGATCACTAAATAAAAAGGATAATTCATCTCCGCAATCGTAACTGGTGTAATGGTGAGGGTGCACATACCTTTAACAATTGAATTTGTTCAAGAAAATTTCAATTGTCTCATAGAAAATGTCCATTTGCAGATGAAGAGATTATTTCTGATAATTTACCACTGGAATGACTGGCTCGGTTATCGAGCCAGTCATTCAACCGGTAAATTTTCACAAATAGTCTTTTCTTTGTCTGCAAATGGAAATTCTTACCGCCTGCCTGTTTGCCTATGCGGATGCCGCCACCTGTTTGCCATGCGCGGATGGCACCATCACATAAAAACCAATGTATTTTAGTACTGAAAAAATCAACTGGATCCTAGGTGAGTGACGTTGACCTTGTGACTTCAATGTCATCACATTGATGTCTAGCAGCATAGCCAACCATGTATCCTAGTTTAGCTAACATTGTTAAGATACGGTTAACCAATACTGAAACATAAGTCAAGGCGAATTGCTAAACGCAGTTCTTAACATTGCTGATGCCGCTGTCGGCAAAGTGATACCATTGTCTTACTTCTATTAAGCAGACGAAACACAAATTGGACTGACAAACAAACTAATACTAGATACAGGTCAAAAATAAAAACAGGTCAAAAAAACGTTAATACTTTCACCACCGTAAATTTGACTGTCTTGTATCCAACACAAATATAGTTTACATACATATATGGATCTTTTGCAAACAACATCCAGTCAAATTAGTTTCGTAATATTCACCTGGATATTTTATGTACATGTACATGTACATTGTATATAACTAGTATAATTGAGATTAACACCATTTAATTGTTAAGAGCTAGGTCCAAATTGGCCTACGCACAGTGGCCTGCAGGAATGTACATTTGCAAGGCAAGTGAAGATTACTTCTGAAAATGTACCACTGAAATGACGGTAGTAAATATTCAAGTCTCATTTTGGTCTGCATTAAATCCAAGGTTCTTGAAAGATCTGGAACATTAATGGGTTAATTAGTTGATAAAGTATGAGTAGAATTTTGCATGCCGATGTTGACAAGTGATTAACCCTTTAATGGTCAAATTTGGTCAAGAAAATTTTAATATCTGCCTATTGAATGTCCATTTACAGGCCAAGAGAATACAATTTCTGAAAATGTATCACTGGAATGACTGGCTCGGATATCGAGGCAGTTATTCCAGTGGTAAATTTTCAAAAATTATTTTCTCTGCCTGTAAATGGACATTTCACAAGACCATAACACAGGCCGCTTTGGGCCAGCATGACCATTAAATGGTTAAGCAGTGAAGACATCCTTTCAGTGCTGTAATACGAATGTCATAGCACTTATATGGCACTCTCAAGGACACGTTTGACATGGGTACTGCTCAGAAATTCATTGCACACATCTTGGAAACAGATTAATGAATGAAATTTAAATCTTACACTTTAGACTTACATGTACATTATATATTCTAGAATCTAATACTTGCCAACATGCACTCAGAATATCAATCAGAAAGGACTCCATTCACGTGAGACAGTGAAATTGTGATAGAAATTCTCACCAATGATTACAAATTACAGGAATTGGAGAAACTTACAGTCTTACCGGAATAAAGAATGAGAAACATTTGCGTAAAAAAATATCTGTCATGCTCAACTGGATTCATTATCAGCTATCTGCATGTGTAGATACAGTTAGAGCCTGAGCCATTATTTAAGTACATTGCACTGTCTTACGTCATCTCCATGAACTAAGCTATACTTGAGCAATATTGATACGATCACGCAGACACAATGACTTTCCATTACAGAACAAGTGAATAGTAGACACCTCATCGCAAAATAAGGAACTGTCACAAGACACAGACACACACCACCATTCACAGAAGATAAATAAGTATGAATATTTTGAAAACAAATAACTGAAAGTCACTCCATGCTGTATAGGTCAGCAACAACTTTCTGTCAAACCATTTTGAAAATAGTCAATACTTTACCTATAGCACTATGAAATGAGTTACTGATATCTTTAAATAGTATGCACAGTATATTACTACTATTAGTAATTGGCTTTCTAATGAGGAATGTCCATCAAAATATATGTTTCACTTAACAGGATGAATCACATCTGACAAGTTCATATTCAGTCTGTATCAGTCACGCGATAATCACGACCATAGCGAGACATACGCACTCACGGACGCGCATGCATGCACGCATGCATGCACGCACGCACACACAGACATACACACACACATAAGCAATAACTGTCGATGATGTTGACTATTGTGCAATCTGAATCCGCACTGTGTAGGATGTAGTATAACCGATGATAACTCCATTTTAAACTGAAGCACTGATGATGATGATGAAAATAAGTCTACTCCGTACAGTCACAGCGTCTGTAACCAATGACTGGCATGACACGTGAGAATGTCTGGATAGTAGAGACAGGTGCTCTCTTATGACAGGTTGTTTGTGTGACAGACCTTAATATGAATTATGATGGATATTTGTTCCGCTGATCAACAAGCTTAAGGAACTGCATCTCCAACTGTCGACAAAAAGGCTGTTATTGTTTGTCATAGACAGGTTTAACAGTAGTTGTACGATTCAAATACTACATTAATATTTTGTTCCTAGGGGGCCTGTATCGTCGTTAATCCTTGCTTTGAAATATGTATAAATTGTTTGTAGCGGCTACGGCAGTTATATTCTCTAATGGATGCCAGGCTGTGTGCAGAATTTTCCTATTAAAGTCTAAACAATCAACACTTATTTCCTCCTTTTTACGTTTAACACCGGTACACACCTTACGGGGTTTGAGAACAGTTCTGGGTTTCATGTTTTCACGTGACGCTTCCAGCGTGCAATCACGCTTACTTTCCAGGTCAAACATGCGGAAAAAATTGTTGTAGGAACCTGTCATAATGTATCTGAAACACAAAATATTAACAAAATGTATGACAATGAAATAAAATTACAGTAAAGTTTAGTATAAATTTATACTTTTCCACCCAATTTCTTGACTACATCTACCTTTCATGCCTACAATTCTATCCCTAACATTCCACTATAACCAAGACCTCTCATACAATGTAGCTCATACAGTACAGGTCAGTTAGCTTTACAGTTTGACGAACAAAAAGGAAACTAAAATGCGTCTTTTTAGTGACTAAAGCTCGTAGCGTTTACAGGCATTTAATTTTTTTTATAGGCGCGTCTAACGGAAAGTCAAACCCTTCCTACAATATGTTAAACGCATCATGAAAGATTTCAAACCCGTCACAAAAAAAGTCACACGCGCAATCAAATGTATTCAGCAACACGACAAAAATTCTTATTACGCGTCATTAAACAAAGTGGAATCGGTCTAGTCTGTCAAGGACCCGTACATGTAAATTTAAATTGCAATTGGCGCCATATATGTGTTAAGTACATGCATTGCCTTTAGCTTTTTTTGTGGCCGTAAATGTCACTGTGTATGAAGGTAGTGCATATATTTTAATAAATTTTCAATCCACAATTTCTTTTGAAATCTGGATGAGTATATCAAGATATTCTCTGAAATGGGTTTATTACAATATAGTCTAATTTGAGCCGACGTAATAGGCATAACCTTTTAGAACAATATATGCACCAGTTGCGGCTAGTGTTATAACGTCTTATAACGGAAAGGGAAGCGATTAACAAAATCTGCAAACCTGACATTCGGTTGTTTTCGATTTCGCTATTTCATACACAATATGTAACCGAAAATCTCTGCATTTACATAGACATGTACATGCGTACATAGTTGCCTGTGGTGCGTTCAGGAGCACGAAAAATGTTTTCCGTTACTAACTGAACACTACCGCATAGAACGCGAACGTTCGCCGAACATTCACCTTCCTGAACTCACTCCGAGTAGGTAACCGCATTACCCGTTTTCGGCAACGGGTATCACCATCTGATTCCTTGAGAATACACGCATATTTAATGAGATTTAGCAAAGAGGCGTCAACTGTTTAGAAAATAACATTTTTGTGTGCGCAATACATCAACCTATGCACATTTCGTGTATGCCACAGACAAAAAAGTAGACAGATAACACAGAATAACAAAACTGTTAATCAGAAAGTGTGACCGCTTTGGCATCTTAACTCGGCCTTATTACTGACAGTACTGAAGTTAGTTTTCTCGAAAATTGTAAACAAAGACACGCATCAATGATCGAGTCCATCGGATTGTTTATCTTCAACACTGTTTTTACGTGACCAGAGGTAAACGAAATGGATATATATTTGTGTCTGCGGCTCTCTTGCAACAATCTATAACTTTCTCATTATCAGTGATATCACATTTACTAAAACAAGAATGATAATGCAGGTTACTGGGCCAATATTGGCCTAGTAACCTGCATTATCCGGGAAGGGGACCCAAATCAAAACCATTAAATTATTACATTTTGCCCATTTGAACCTGAAATCCCAGAATTCCACTTTTACAGTCATTATATAAAGTATGATGTTGAATATTTTGAAAGCAATTTGACTAGAAGCTGGCTTTCAGTCAAATTAGTTTCCAAATATTCAACAGAATTTTGACACATTCGTAACAAATTTATAAAGTTATACAGCCAGTCATTCCAGTGGTAAATTTTCAAAAATTGTCTTCTCTTGGTCTGCAAATGGACGTTTCAGAAAGAGTTTTTGGCTGATATGAGTCTTAAAGGGTTAACGTAACAAGTTGACATTATACCATTCACCTATGAGAATATCACGATAGAATATTGTGACAAAAGACAGCAAATATTGGGATGGTTTTCAAATATTGCAAAGTAAACGGACAAAAGAACAGCTGAAAGCAGACATGGCAAATAAACCCTTTTAACCCTCGAATTTCCTCAAGAAAATTTCAATTTTCTCATAGAAAATGTCCATTTGCAGACCAAGAGATTATTTTTTGAAAATTTACCACTGGAATGACTGGCTCGGTTATCTCGGTTATCGAGCCAGTCACTTGTGTTAAATTTTCAATATTGGCCTCTTGGTCTGCTACCGGACATTTCTCAAGACCACTGCAGAAGCGTTTTTTGCTGATATGAGTGTTAAAAGGTTAATAGAATTTCATTCTGTCTGAATAATTATGAAGGTTATGCCGTAGCTTTGTCCGTTTTTAAACCTAAAAAACAGAGATTTTAGTATTGAAGTTGGAGAACATTGCTGTTGAAAAATGATATGATCTATGAACAACATTTTCATAACATAAATCAGTCATCATTTCCACCGTACTGGATTAAAGTTTAATTTTTTATACCTTAACCGTTGAACCCTCAAGCACCTGAATATCAATTTCAAATAACTGTACAGTAAGCTCTTAGTAATATTCAGTAACGAGTTTCATACATCGTAAATGATATTTCATATTAGGTAAACCATGTTCAACACGTTCCAAGTGCTAAGTGGTTAGATGCATAACTTCTGTTCAGTGATAATGACTCACCTATCATTACTGCTCCAGGCACACTCAAACTTATCAAATATGCAGTCATTTTCATACAGTGAGCACAATTTACTCCGAAGGTACTCATGCACTTGAAAGCTCTCAATCGGCTTCGAGTCCATATGCAGATCCCATACTTTAACGGAGAGATAATCACGTGACGTCATATATCGACCATTGTGACTAAACTTCACGTCTGATATACTGGAAATAATCTCAGAGAAGAAGCTTCGATTAGCTGGATCCTCTGGTTCCTCAAATACTGAAAGATAAAGAGGTACATGTATCTGAATTAACTCTGAATATGATATTAATAATATGTACATTTAGATGAAAAACAAAGTACAACTCCCGCTTGCAGACCAAGAGAAGACTATTTTTGAAAATTTACCACTGGAATGACTGGCTCGGTTATCGAGCCAGTCATTCCTGTGGTAAATTTTCAAAAATAGTTTTCTATTGGTCTGCAAATGGACATTTCTCAAGACCACTGCAGAAGCAGTTTTGGCTGATATGAGTGTTAAAGGGTTAATTCAAAGGTTTTACAGCATGTAGTATACAGCTAAAGCAGAAATGTGGTTGCAATGCAAACATGAAGCTTGGCTATACAACTTGCAATGGATTATGAAGCTTGACTTCAAACAAAGTAATTAGATGGCTTATCAATACACGTATCATGACCCTTGACCTTTTGATCCCAATGTAATTGTGTCATCCACTCTCATTAGCAAGTATCAACACAACATAAGATATGAAGTTCTAAGTTGCGATAAAAGAAAAATGTTATTGTTCAGAAAACCCCTAATTTTTTTCTCATCGCACTGGCCTTGACCTTTTGACGCCAAGGCGACTGTGTCAAGCCAACTCATTATAAGGAACTATTTGTCCGAATTCTGGATATGTACATGTATGCTTACAAGCTGCTAAGTTGATCTAAACGCAAACTGTTAGTGTGGAAAAGAACTGGGTTTAGCAAGGACGCAGTGACCTTGAGCTTTGACTGACTTTTTTACTTCAAGGTGTCATCTGTCATTCCCTCCCTCACATTATATAGAAGACCTTTGACCTTTTAAGAAAAATGTGTGTCCAAGTTTGGGTCAAGTAAGATTAAACAAGCATAAGATATGAACTGTTAAGTTGAGTCAACCGCAAAATGATATTTTGAAAAAAACTTTTTTTTACCAATGTCACAATGATCTTGACCTTTACCCTTTTGATCGAAATGTCATTGTGTGATTCCCGCTAATTATAAGTATGTGTCTAAGGTTAGCTCATGTATACTTAACCAAAGATGAGATACATGGATGCTAAGTTGAACTAAACCGAAATATTAATGTAAAAAAAGGTTTTTACCAAGGTCGCATTGACATTACCCTTTCGACCCCAGTCTTGGTTGAAGCCCTATCACTATAAGAAAGTGTGTCCATGTTTGTGTCGCAATTCCATGAAATTAAATGTCTTGTGTTGCCTTCTCATTGCCGACAAACCACACTGGTTCCTTTAGGGTTAAATGTCAAAGTATGAATTCCTAAGACAACCGGCCAGTCATTCAGGCGTAATAGACTTATTAACACTGTCATACTGTATGTTGAACCATTGGAGCAGACAATGAAAAAATCCACAAGTAATACACTCTACCAGCTCGGTCAAATTAGTTTCAAAATATTCAACAGCTTACTCACAGTACTGCTAGAAATCACTGCCACGGATGATTGTCACAAAATGTTTCGGGCAGGTGGGCGCTGGGGGTTACCGGATTGATCAGGGAAAAGCTGAGGCGATTCGAGAAGGGTTCAAGGAACAGTTCACTGACCACGATGATGAGCCCTTGCACCCATTCTCAGGAGAACCCAGGCCATTGCTAACACCAAGTAAAACAGCAGAAGTTGAGAAGGCACGTAAAGCCCTGGAAAGTGGACATGCATCTGGACCTAATGGCATGGGTAGTGAATTATTCAAATATGCAAGTGACATTATCTCAAAACCGATCACGCACCTAATTAATTCAGTTTTTGTGCACCACCTTCCCATCGACGCTGTAGGCCAGGGCACCCTTATCGCACTACCCAAGCCCAGGAAGCCACCTGGCCACCCACACCCACACACCCCTTCCGCCAATCTGCGGCCCATTGTGCTCCCCAACAGCATAAGTAAAATACTATCCAATGTTACTCTATGCCGCATCCAAGACAAGATCGATGACTTTACCGGATCATGTCTGTGGCTTCAAATGTGGATGCAGCTGCGCAGACATTGTATGGGCTCAACGTATGCTTGTGTCGGTAGTCATGTCCCAAACACTGGGATTCCCACATGGGCATTGACATATCACGAGCCTTCGACACAATTAAACGCTCAAAGATCCTAGATGTACTACGCCAGGCCAGTTGCAATGAAGATGAGCTACGGCTAGTGAGACTACTGTGTGCAGACACCACCAAGCTGAGAGTACGAGACAAGTCAGTGAAGTCAGTAGAGTTTGAGACATCAATCGGCTCCCCACACGGAGATGGTCTATCTCCGGTGTGTTTCACCTGTTACCTTGCTGCTGCTGCTGCACTGAAATCTGTGCAGGAAAGTTCCACAAGACCAAACCCCCCCAGTTTCAATACTGGGTATGCCGCTAGAGATGGAATAAGCCGACAATGTGGAATTCATAAACGAGGAAAAGCAACCCCTTGACGAACTTCTCCCAATAGCTGCAAGCAAACAAAATATTGAGAATCTCTGAAACTAAAGAAAATGACGATCCACTTCGTGGCGATGAACCATGGAAGAAAAGTAAAATTCTGGGCTCACTGCTTTGCAGTACTGCTGACATTGCTGCACGCTGCGTCATGGGAAACATAGCTTTCAAGTCCTTCTGGAAGCTATTGATTCGTAAATCAAAGATGACCTTGACATGCTTGATAAAAATACTACGTTTATACAATGCAACCTGCGTATCTTTCATGCTGTATAACTCTAACAGTTGTGCAGCCCCAAAGGCAGCTCTAGACAAGCTCGATGCCTGTCACCGCAAACACATATGCACCATCACTGGACACCGATGGCCAGGCACCATAATTTCCAATGATGCACTATACAAGATGTGTAATACGTCGCCGCTGTCTGTAAAAGTCACCCAGCAAAGATGATCCACGTTTGGCCATGTGCTAAATATGTCAGAAGAACACCAGCACAGAGCCTTGGAATTCACCCTACTTAGAGCCAGCAAATACAAAGCCAGGAGAGGACGTCATTGCATAAATCTGCTAAGCATGCTACGAGATGACCTCAAGAAAGCAGGACTCGGTCAAGAATGGACCTGAGGAAGCTAAGGATTTCAGCTGAGGACAAGACACTGATTTCAGCTCCACAGGATGTTTCTACTACTACAACAGCCGCAGAATACAGTAACCACACATACTGCTAGGATATAACGTAACATATCTCCAAAATAAAATTCAACAGTGTTCACTGTTGAATATTGTGAACATAATTGCATTGGAAGACATTCAAAAAGAACGTTTTTACTAACTAACATATTTCTGGTTTTTTCTTTTGGAAACATGTTGACTTATTCATGGACTGGAACTTGAGTGATTAAAATGTTAACAGTTGTAGTAAATAGTCACTAAGTACTGCTTAGTGTATATGTACTTACTTTTGGCATGTTTATCACATAGGGCTTGAGCACGCATGTCACAGAGACGGATGGTGCCTTTACTGCTACTGTACACAAAGTAATTACACTCAGAAGGATGAAATTCCGCTGCAGTAATCACCTCAGTCAATTCCTCCATGTTGGCAGGTTTTATATCAACAATGTCTGAAAATCTTGTTAAGGAAAGAAAACTATTTCTAGACGTCTTGTACAGGACCTACAGTAAAGAGATATCTGTCACATTATATTAAATATATTTGTGATTGTGTATGTATATGTTCCCACGAAACATGTATAACAGAGCTTTATCTTTGTATTCAGCTGCAAATTAGGAATATTATGTAACTATGTTATAGAACAAAATCTACTCTCAAATGATATATAACAGATACGACCTGTTCACACCAAAGGATGCCGGGTGTTGTATTTCATGAGACATACTGTATAGGCCAAGTGTTTGAGAAATTGCTGAGCACAAACTTAATTTCCACCACTGAGAAGCAAACGTGCAAAACACTCACTAACCCATGCAATGTTTATCATAGCCTTGATAGGGTCACAATATCAACCAGTTAATGGTGTAGTACACTTCATCCATCAATCATATGATGTCATAATCAACTATATGTGATGTGCAGGATGACGTCATTATCAAAGCATCATGAATGACGTAACTAAGTTCGTCACCAACGCTTAATTGCTAACGGACTAAGCATTATTGTACGATTTATATGTCAATAATATTTAATTAATCATTCTGTTGAATATTTAGACCATAATTTGACAACAGCGCCCAGTCAAATTAGTTTCAAAATACTAAACAGCTTATCTGTATAGGTTTCTGGACATCGAGCCAGGGAGTTTACGGATTAATCGATCCCAATACAGGCGAAGCATGGGTGGAACTTAGGTGGACGGGTCCTAGCTAAAACTGGATTTCTCCATTGTATACAATTCTCACATATGATTGATGGATAAACTGGAAAGGGCCATTCCATGCATACTGGCCTGTTTTCTCAAGTCGATAATACATTGTATGTTGAACCCAGTTATGACACTAGCTTGATAAATCTGACCTACATGTATATGTTCCAATATGCTTGCAGACAAGATTATTTTGGTTTGATATGTGTGAAACAATGCAGGCAATGTTTAACAAGAATCAGCCCCTTATGACAATGCTGTCACAGGTGAGTTCTGTAGAGTCTACAGGTAGAAGACATCCTGGTGTATATTTAGGAAACAATGTTGATTAAGATGTCTAACAGCAGCTTAGAGCAGCACCAGATCTAAAAGAACACATTATTCTGCATGAAATGAAATGTACTAAGCTAGCATCTCAGTGGTCTAGGGGCTAAGGTGTACATTAACCCTTTAACACTCAAATTTGTTCAAGAAAATATAAAAATTTTCATAGAAAAAGTCCATTTGCAGACCAAGAAAAAAATGTTTTTGAAAATTTCCCCCTGAAATGACTGGCTCGGTTATCGAGCCAGTCATTCCAATGGTAAATTTTCAAAAAATAGTCTTCTCTTGGTATGCAAATGGACATTTCTAAGACAACTGTAGAAGCCATTTTTGGCCGATCATTATGAGTTAAAGGGTTAATAGAAAACATTAGATTTTTATGATTGAAACAAAAGGATACTAAAGCTCTGGTCCGTAACCTCCATATGCCAGAGATTGATGCGCAGATCATCTGCTGAGATGTACGTCTCCTGGTCGCTATTTACTGATATTGAGTTAATATGATAAGTGTGTGCATTTGAAAATATACGACGTGGTGATGCTTCGATCATCAGCTCCATTGGTCGAAATTCTGGCACTCGTAGTGCTGTGATCGATGTGGGGTCGCGCAATGTCCCGGTGTCATCCTTTAAATTGTAGCCTTCTGGACGCTTGTCGCGTTCCGTCACTTTCCATAGCTTGACAGTTTTATCTGTAAATACAATCACATATACAACAAGAGTTTTTAGTGAAAGTCAAGTCAGTATATGGCCATGCGGCTATGCCTGAAAGATATACCATACAATGTACATGATGAAAAAATTATAACTGAGAACAGCTAGTGATTATGAATTTTACATGCTTACCGGAGATAACTCTGGCTAATAGTATTAGCAAGAGTTATCGCCCATCAAACACGCAAAACTCACTTGTTTTAATACTGGCAGATTTGGATTAAACCATACTCTTTTGACAAAGGTGTTTGGTTCAACATAAATCTTCCAGTATTTAAAACCCATTTGAGATCTGTACCTGACAAAAATGTCAGATTTTTTAGGAGAGATAGCTGGAAACACGGATAAACACCTGAGAGATGTCCCCCGGATATGATTGATCACAGTTGATTTCTTAGCAGATGTAACAAATTTGAATGCACGCACGCATATGCACACACACGCACGCACACATACACACAAAATTAGACCATGGTAGTGCGATGTACTGGCTTTATTTAACATTAAAAAATTTCATTTGACAGTCTTCAGTTGCTGGAGAGGAGCAGATTGATGGTGGTGTCACCAGGTGTTATGTATGGTTAGAAAGGTTCTTAGAATCGGAATTCCCTCTAATGGGTAGGTGAAATCATTTATTGTTGTCATGTGAGGCTTTGTAGCATGTATGTAGGTTGGTCCAGTCTTGGAGGATGGGTGTACTTGGATTCACTATTCAATGACACACATTGTTTAACATTGTCGTTCATGTAGTACATGAAGCCGTGCATTTGAGGTAATAATTCACAATGCTGGTGCTGGCGAATGAGGTTCTTTAAATTTTTTAAAACACTGAGTTCCATAAAGCCATACATTCAAAATAGCGGTATAGGAAAAACTACTGGGTATTTTGAAACCGATGGGACGGGATAGCATAGGCAGCAACAGCTTTCAGTCTTATTATTTTGAAAATATTCATTAGAATAGTTATTAAATTGTTAAAAGCTTAAGAGAAACACATGATTAATTTCGCTGAATGATTTCTGTCACGTGTCAATTTAATAGGTCATACGAGAACGGTGTTAGCTCAGTTAATGGTAATAAGGTACGGTGTACACTGGTGGGAGTTATTTCTGTTAATGTAACATTGGTGTAAAGGGTTGATGATTTAAATTTGTGTTGCTGTATAATGGGGTAACACCTTTTGTAATCAGCAACGGCTTTACGATATGGCAATAGTTGATGTGGGTAATATTTCATATAGGACTGTCTACTTTGGTGATGTGTTGATTGTTAGAGTTGATGTCTATCTAAGGCAGCAACTATTTCCAATCAAATCATTTTTCAGGGTGAACATTTATAATTGATTTTTTACAGTGTATATCCATTATGGGGGTTTGTTTGATTAATGATTTGGTGGTTATGAGTTGAAGCCTATGGCAGTAACCATTTTCCAGCCAAATCATTCTGAAAAGTGAACATTTGTTTTCGAATATGACGAGATATATTTTTCATAAGTGTTGGCATGTTGTTCAGTTGTTTATCTGGTATGGTTGTCATGGTAACCGAGGTTTCCAGTTATGTTGTATTGTGAGTTTATTTATGATTTTGTATGAGTTAACATGTTCCCATAGATGGGTTGACTGTGTGTCCCCATGTTGACATTGATAGTAGGCAACCTTAACCGGTCCCCTATTTCAATGCTGATGTGAGTGCACAGACTATGTTATGAAACAGATGGTGACTCCATCAATTTAATGTTGTCTTGTTTTGTTGTGTATCTAGCAGATGTGGAAGCCTGGGTTGTGCTCGCGTGGTATTCTCCACATGAGAGGTAAAATGGTGAGGTAATGGTTTGGTGTTTACAGTGTTTTCAGTAAAAGGGTTTTCAAAATTTCCTTAGTCAAAAAAGCGTAAGGAGGTTTATGTAGGTAAATTGGGTTATGAATCCAATTGTATACTGTCTTTGGTGGTGGACTTTGATGATTTTTAGACAAAAATTTCTATCATTGGAAAATAGACACTTGTAAATATTTAGTAAATGGAGCTGTTGTGTTTTCATCTTCGGTGTAGCTTGGGACCATTGCTAAATGTATACGGTAAGGGTCTTTGGCAGCATTGAATCTGAAGTTACACCAGTTATAACAGGTCATGTGTGTTCTATTTCAATGTGAGCATAGTTTGTTTTTATATCAAAGTGAACTGTAGTATCCAAAGACGTGTATTTATCAGGAGTGTGTAAGTCATAAACACACTTGAGTGGATCCTAATCCCCTCATATATAGTAGTAAGCAGTAATAACCTGGTTTTATATTCATTAATATGGATGTTCTACCCATAATTGTCTTTGATTGTCATGTAATTAGGTTACTTTTTTAAATCATTTTATGTTCATCTGGAATTATATTTGCTACATTAGTATGGCGACATATTTTAGTGACAAATTTTTCACAGAATTATTCTTTGAATTATTTATGGTGTTTCGAGGCACCATGTTGGTTCACTATGATATTTTATTCAGAATATTTTTGGAAATATGTAGGTCACAAATGAGGACTTGACTTATTATTATTTCAATTAATTTTAAATCATTTCCGGGTTGGGGTCATAAATTGGAACTTCATTTGTTATTTTACATCATTTGAGTTTCCTTGCCATATTTTTATTAGATTTAGTTTTGGTACAAAATACCGATTCTAGGTCATGCTCCGTATTTTGTGGAAATGTTACAGGGAAGATTAACACCATTAAAAGGTCACAGAGTATTTATGTAATTAAAAACGAAAAATTTGATCAGATTTTTATATTAATTATTTTTTGAGTCAAACTTCTAAAATCAGGTTAGTAAGTTTTTCATATTTGTTGGTTGATGGATACAATTTTCAGTATACATTCAGTGCATTTTATTTTATATTTAAGTCGAGCATTGTTGAATATGAATAGTATAATTACAATGTTGTATTGAATATTCCAGTTTTAGTATGATTTGTTTATGTCTGCAGCTATACATATGCGTATACATGTATATGTATATGTAAATATATGTATACGTGTGTATGGGTCCTATATGAACATGAATACACAATTAATTACAGGTAGGTGGAAACTTGAGGAAAAAGACTATTCTTAGAAATGATGATTATTTAATAGATGTTGGGTTTTTTCCTTATGTTGTATTAGGTTTCTCCCCCCTGGATGTTGTTGTCCAGGAAGAAATGTCATCACTCACACAAGAAATGATATTTTAGCTTTGTGCTGTTGTATGGCACCTTGAGAGTTCTGATCTTTGTCTGATGTCTCAGTTATCTTATGTAGATTAGAATAGGTGAAATCGAAATTGAAATAAGCCAATTCAAAGCAAGTATTTATATTTATTTATTATATTTTTTTACATTTGTTTGTCTATAAATTGAAAATAAATCAAATATTTTTGCATTCACAATATGTGTGTTTGTTAAAAATCTAGGCTGTGAATCCTGACAATATTTACGTTTCTACCGGGATACAGATTTCGAACTTAGTTTCAGCATGTATTAGGTTATAATTCTATCATAAATTCAAGCGTGATATTTTGAAACTTTAAAATTTGACTGGATTTCTTTTTGGCTTCCCGATAAAACCATCCAAGTCCTTGAAGTTTTTTTAATATGATCATGTAGCTTAAGTTACTTTTGTCACTCAAGTTATTTATTCATAATCTTAGGGTTTAAGTTACTCAAGTTAGCCATAATTTTATGAATTAGATTACTTGTGTCACTCAAGTTCTTTTGTTGAGTGTCATAATCGTTTATAGGTTCTCTTTAGATATTAGTCCATTATTTCACCAAGAGAACTTAAATTCTGGAAATCATTTAAAATTCTTCAAAAATTAAAATTAAAAAAAAAATTAAAATTAATCCTCCGCTTGGGATTAAGAATGAAGGATCTAACAATACTTACCATTACATTACTCACTGATAATACAGCTATCCTGATAGCTGGCTCTAGGAATCGCAATTTAGATAGCTTTACCGGCTCCTGGAACAGGGTACACGGTTCCCAACAACTGGGTACCCGCCTGCCAGAGACACTCATATTGTTTGCACAGCTACCAAACAAGAGAACAACCCATGGCTTGCCTCCATGGGGCTGGGAGGCAGGGTCCGTAATGTAATGGTAAGTATTGTTAGATCTCAGAGAAAGGGAACTTGAAATTTCCTTCATTCTCCTTCGATCAATACTTACCATTACATTACTCATTGATAACACCAGATTTAGTCAGTAACCTGGTGGGAAGGGGCAAGCCATACAAAGTCTCTTTTGCCCCTGGAGATAGAACTTAGACCTAAACTTGACATACAGAGGCCTAAAAGAACCGACAAGCTTTGGGACCGAATCAGTTTCGCATCAATGCTCCACCTCCGCCCCCCCCCCCCACAACACCAACCCCCAACCCCCTTTCTCCTAAAAAAGGAAGAGAACTCACGAACATGCATCTCGCCTGAAACCACAAATATACAAGATGAATTATCATGTTATATAAACATAATTAAAAAACCTGTCAAACTTGAATTACCTCATGAATTATGGATTCCAGACGTGGAGCCATCAACCAACACACCTTCGACCAAATGTGTCACATACGGTTGAATTCCTCTCGGTTGACCATGTCTGTTCTCACTACTTTTGCTTTTCAAAGTTATCAAAAGGAGATGAGCAGCGTGGCCACTAGACTATCATTCCAAAGCAGCTAAAGCGAGTGGATTGGCTGAGTCTGACATGTCCCTCATATAGGTACAACGGCCATGATGTCCTCTAACGGGACACCATTGAATATGGTGGTCGAGGAAGCTATTCCTCTAACATCGTGAGCCCTGGTGCCCAGTCGCAATCTCGTGGAAGGTCTGAATGCAACTACTACCCAACGAGAGATAGTATCCATGGATGCGGCACCATATGGCTTCCTATAGCAGATCCACAGATGTCTATCATTTGACCGTAGAGAGTCCATCCGTTTTTTGTTCGAAAGGGTGCTTGGCCAGTGCATTGAGCACCAAAGATAGACTCCAGGCTGGAATGACTACCGGTTGTCTCGGTCAGATTGCTCAATCCCTTCACCATCACATTCAAGTGGGCCACCTCTGGACTATCCCGGTTGGCTAAACAAGGGATAACTGATGCCAAAGATGACTTGTATCCAGCAATTGTGACAGGAGCCAGTACTGTAAAGAACAACTCACAGAGAAAGTCTGCTATTTGCTGAATAGTGGATGGAAAGGGATCAATACCCTTTCCTTCACACCACTCTGCAAATTTGTTAACCTTGTGATTATATGACTTGAAGATTGACCTCCTCGCGGCTGCTATGAAACTCGCAGCTTGTTGAGAAAATCCTTCCGATGTGGAACGTTGTTTGATAACATCCACACAGCCAATTTGAACATCTCGGGCTGCTCGTGTAGGAAGCGGCCCTTGGCCTGGGAGATTATGTTCGGAAACTCGGGCAGCTGCACTGGCTTCTCCGCCAGCAGATCCAGGAGATCCGTGAACCATGCCCTGCTGGGCCAAAATGGCGTTATTAGCCGGACCAGGCACGGCTCCTCCCTGATCTTTAGCAAATCCTTCGGTAGAAGAATGGTGGGCGGATACATGTAAGCATGCATCCCTCTCTAGCTTATTGCCAGTGTCTGTATCGACGGCATTTGGATCTGGAATCCACGAGACATAAGTCATGATTTTAGCATTTTCCTTTGTGGTGAACACGTCCACGTTTGGTTTGCCCCAATGCTCGAAGATCCTTTGTAGAACTGGAGGGTTGAGAGACCATTCTGTTGGCAGAATCCTCTGTCTAAGAGACAAAGCATCCGCCAGAATGTTCAATCGCTCTGACGGGTAAACCCTGCCTTCCTCGAGATCGAATCGCATCCGCAAATAAATGAAGTGTTGAGTGGTCATCAACTCAGAATTCTCCCTGTTGGCTATTCAGCCTAGATCTGAAAGCAATTTCAGAGTCAGAGCAGTATCCACTCCTTACCTGGCTGGCGTGTCCGCCTTGATAAGCCAATCGTCTAGTAGGTGTGAAGCGCCACGTTCTCTCTTCTGAGAAACGTTGTCACCGCTAGTTGATTGCTGGTTTTATTGCTCCCTTCAGAAGCAAACCTGACACTTCATTTTGAATGGCTTCTAACTTGTCTGGCTCCCTTGGTATGGGTGTCCAGACAGGTGCCAAAGACAGATTCTGTGGTGGAAAATCCCACCACTCCGGCATGTACACCTGGGATAACTATCCCAGGACCAGACTGTCTGACGTCACACCTCGCAAAGCCTCGACTAACCGCATGACCCCTCCACCCACTATAGGCACATTGACGCCTAATGCGGGTGTCTGGCTCGCGATCCGCTTCCCCACCCCCACCTCCCTTAATGAGGCAGAAAAAGAACCATTTTGGTCTTGGCTTGACTGGTCTAACTGGCACCGCTGTTCCTGTCGCACAGACGCAGTCCAGACGGATACGAAGGGACCTACCATACCCTCAGGTACGATCTGCTCCCTTTCCGCCTTGGAGGACTTACCTTTGCCATTCCCGCCTCTCGGGCGATCAGGGCCACCACTAGGGTGGGCAGGAGTCTCCACAACCTTCATCGCCTTCTTAGCCGCAGGCAGCTGAGAAGGCCCAGCAATAGCAAGAGCTGGCTTGGCTTTCGCCTTGCCCTCATGCTTCTTCTGCTTCTTGGAGGAAGGTTGGGCAGTTAGCGGTTTCACAACAGCCTTTAGTGCATGTGCCTGACGCACTAGCTCCAGCTGAAGATTAACCGCTAACCGACTTTGCGCGATGTTAGCCTTGTCCTCTAGGATGGCCCGCACTTAGCCACCGAAGACACTAGGGCCATTCAGGGGCATTCCAAGCAAATGCTCCCTGACAGCCATAGCTGGACGCATATGGTCAAGGACCATCTGCCTCCTGGACTTGGTTACTCGTGCCTGCACCCTGGCCAACGCGTCCATCGACAGCACATGGTCATCATTGACACATGAAAGCGCAGCAGGTGGCACAGGGTGGCCTGCCCCAGCTTCAGCCCACACCGACTGAAGCAAGCGATAGGAGTGATTGACAGCATTCATAGCTGCCCTCACTCCCTCATCGCAAAGGGACAGGACTTCCTCAGTGTGCTTGGCTCTTGTCCACAAGTGCCTGAGCGGGGCCACCCGCTCCTGCACTCTGGACAGCAAGAACCCAACGGTCATCCTCAGTGACTGTTGGGGCCACACCATACCGCTCGTACTCCCCCCTGGGGATACGGCACCCTGCCCGCACCTACCTAGAGGACGCAGGGAGCTGGCTCTTGGTCAAGAGTTGCTTGGTGTAAATAGCCTACAGCAACTCCTTGAACTTTGGATCCAGTCCAATGGGCTGAATCTGAGCCGCGGGCAAGAACCCTGCCCGAATCGATGCAACCGATGGACAGGCCATATCCGCCTCAGTTGTGGCCGAAACAACGGACAGGTCCACCCTGGCTAGTCAAACCAGAGCATCGGACCAGTCCGCCTCCGAGGAAGACAACCCCATGAACACATCACCCATTGATGTGCTCAAGGGTCTACCAGCAGTGGCCTCCCGGCAAGGAGCCACTACTGGAAAGCCAGCAACACCGGCAACGCATGGTTCCGCCGCCACCCCATGAAACAAACTGTTCCATGTAGTAGGCCCGCACGGAAAACCATGCGGACCCGTAGCGGTTAGGGAACTGTGGCCATACGTGGGCGCCCCGTGTTGGCCCGCTGGACCAGGCGAGATAGGTAAGTACCAAGCCAGGCCAGCCACACCCATCACCGTCTCAGTTGATGGCAAACCAACCAGCACCGGACGGGTGCCCGGTACCGATGTGGCCTCAACCACGGGCGGAGCGACTGCCATGGCTTGAACCAAGCTAGACAGATGGAGGGCGGTTCCGTCCAGGACGGAATCGACCTCCATGCGCTCCCACCGCGGTATCTCAGGCCGCAACAGCCTCTCCTCTTCGGCCGCAACAGCCTCAGACCCAGAAGTCATCACTGGATGAAGGGGCACTGGCGCCATCCTGGCAAACGGCTCCCATGCCCGACGGACCGGCTACCGATACTGGACCACCCGGAGGTAGCCACAGAGTAGTACCCGCCAGGCCGGAGCCTGACGGGACCGATAGGGAGCCATACGAGATGGCCCCCTCGGTAACCAGTCCAGAACCCCTATCCAAGGACAGGGTCCGTACCGGACACGGAGAGGTTGCAACACAGTCTTTGGCAGTACTCGAGATAACTTTCTTCAGTTGGGAGTACGGTACTCCTTAATTTACGGTGTAACAATCAGTGCATTGTAATTTTACCATCAAATCATCATGCTACAGTATGTATGAATGATTACTGTATTCTGCGGCTGTAGTAGCAGAAATATCCTACAGCTGCAATCAGTCCTTTTTCTCTTATGACCACTGTGTCGTCCTTTAATCCTCAAATTTGTTCAAGAAAATTTCTACTTTCTCAAAGAATATGTCCAGTTTCAAACCAACAGAAAATTATTTTTGAAAATTTATCACTGGAATGATTAACTTGACTTAGGATTGCACGATTTTTGCTTTGAAACATTGTGATCGATTTTATAAAAAATATCGCGATTTTCGATTAAAGATGTTATGAGGACTAGATACCCAATCGCTCTGATTAACTTGACAATCATAATACAGATTCTCCTTTACAAGAAGAACAAAATGCTTTTTAAATTTTTGTAATCGGCCCATCCAAAGCTGAGATAAGCATATAGCAACCACCTTGACAACCAAACGTTTTTAGCTATCATGCTAGAGTTGTGACGTCACACCAGGATGACACCAATTCCTATTAGTCTAGATTATTATCTCGGGAGCAAAGCTAGTCTCTCTACTGCTGCACGTATTAGGCACCTATGCACCTATTCTTTGACAATTCATTGTTCACACAGGGACACTACATTGTTCGAGATGCACAAAGGTTCAATAATATCGAACTCGAAGTTGATGATATTTTTGTTGATTAAAATTTAAAGGACAGACCTCATGGTCACGGTGCCTGACATCACAATTCTAACGTATAGGCCTGTTAGAGGTGACAGTAACATCGGAGTTCATGTACATGAATTAGGCTATATTTAATCAAACCCACCCACACACTTGTTGGAATACAATTCTACAAATGCATATATATGTTATCTTTCTGGATTGACTGCAGAGATTTTGCATATATGATAGGCATGCATGTACACAACTTTTTAAGCCTACACCGCTCAGTGCACGTATGATCGCAATTTACCATTGTGTAGGCTTATGAATAAATTTATGATTGCACTATAGCAGTTACTCCAGTTATGTGTCTAAAGTTAACTAAAATGTCTGGTAAATATAAATCCAATCAAAACTAATCTATTTGCGTATAGTCTACATTGACATATTATTGACAGTACACAGTTTGTTTACAATTTAGGCAGCGGTCGAGGTGCGTAGTGAGGCTTTCACTGCCGTCCGCAAGCTTATAGTACAACTTAAATAACATATACTGTTGAATGTTTTGAACATAATTGGGTTGGGTATCAACCCAAATTGTGTTCAAAATATTCAACATAACGTTTCTTGTATCATGTTCATATGGTTATAACTGCCATATTTGTGTTTTTGCTTTGGAAGCAATTAAACTTATTTATGAGCTGCACTGTAAGTAAAGATGATACGCTAGCGACCTCTGAACATCTGTCAGTTCACCTACCTATTTAAAATTTGTTCATCCGCTACAGTTTTGCTTTTTCATAACATTGAAATATGAGTGTATGCTACTTCCATACATGGAAGAAGTTGATTTGAAAACGATATAGTTCATATGGGTGTCACAGGCATGACGAACGCCCCCCCCCCACACACACATACACCAACGTACGTGTTGACCCGTACATGCCTCTACATTATTATTATTATACAAACACATTGCCAAAAGCTTATAGGTAAACAATTACATTCTAATCAGTAATCACGGGAAATTTCACATAGGACACACTGACACACCTATTGTAGATTCGTAATCTTCAGAAAAAATTGTAACTGCATGCACTCTGTAGCCTATACATTTAGATATGAATAATAGTACACTTATAGCCATCGTCAACCTCTCCCACCAACCTCGATCATCATGCTCACATCCATCCATCACAGACAGTACATAGTACACCCAGTCTTTTCAAGAATGGTAATGGATTCGCAATTAGGCCTACTAGACTACAGAGTATTTGTCACATGCATTGAAATATTGCCGATTTTCAGCACTGCCCATGGTTTACCGTAGTTATGGGCCTATTATTATGCGAATATAGCTATCCATGAAACCATTAAAAATGAGTAAATATCATAATAGATTTTAAAAAGTCATGATTTTAGCTTCAACCTGACATAATTTATGTTATGGTAGGGGAAGTCTATCCTGTTAAACGCACGTTTTAAAATATGTTACCTTTGTACTACAGACAGAAAAATATTGACCCAGCTCACAGCGCCGTTCCCGGTGTGACGTCACAGCGAGTGGTGATGTGATTCAGATTGAGGTGTCATTTAATCTCGTTATATGGGCTGCCTAACATATTTTTCTCACTCCAAAGTGACGCTATTGTGTTTGAATAGTGTAGTAGACCATAAAATTAATTAAAACTCGTTATCGACCGTAAGTCCTCACAAGACCTTTAAATCGTAGGTCCAAATTCCCAAAAGTATAAACCGGGATAACGTGACTTGTTTCTAGAAAAAGTTGAAATAAATGATACAAAAATAGCACGAAATTAGAACACATTTTCATGCGCTGAATTCTTACCATCATACGTCTATGCTTAATGTATACCGTATATCCATCATTTCGGGAGTGAAATTATTATTGCGTATAGTTTAATAAACATTATTTATTTCATCAAAATTTAAGATAAAATCTCGCCCAGAAAAAAATATAAATTACATGATGTATCAGCTTCCGCTTAGTCTTCCTTTGTAGGACGAGTTTAGGTCATTATCGGAGTAACGCGAAGACGTTAATATTAGTACCCGGGGAAATACTGGGCAATCCACATACATAGGACGGGAGCTTTGAGTAGGTACGAGTGTAACAGCGTAAACTCGTCCTATAGAGCCGTTTATAGTTTCTTTCAGAATGTACGATTTACATTTTAGAGTAATCAACAGAACGCACAGTTCAAAATCAAACCACCTGGAATGCTGTTGCTTTATTTTCTTTAATTTGACATGACAACCGAATCAAAACGGAAAAATTATTGCACCGCCTGAAATGGCTAATCCTAGAATTAAAAAGAATTCTGTTCACTGATTGCCTAACACTCTGCAACTAAGTATTATACTTGGCATTTCACGACAGACTCAGGGTCTGCAGTGAAAGAAAGAAACTTATATGGCGATTCGACGGAGTAACTAGCTGGTTTTCTCAATGACAAAGGTGTTACCTCATTATTGTTAGTTTGTTTATTGTAGCGCTTTGAGTTGTGATTAGTAATTATTCGGCGCGGCGGGATATAAACACAATAAACACAGTCGTGAATCGATTAAAATTGTACTCATGTACTGATAAAATGTGACGGAAAAGTACACACTTTAGATTTTTTTAAAACATGAAATTTTTTACGATTTTCTGATTTTTCCTCAATCACATCGTAAAAATCGCTAAAATAAATCGAACTTCACGATTAAATCGAAAAATCACGCAAGCCTAACTTGACTATCGAGCCAGTCATTCCAATGGTAAATTTCCAAAAATAGTCTTCTTGGTCTACAAATGGACATTTCCCAAGGCCATTGCAGAAGCCAGCCATTTTTGGCCAGCTTTCGCATTAAAGGGATAAACTAGTCACCCCCACCACCCCACCCTCCGGGTTATTTCCTAAGGCCAGCAAACTTTCAATATTAGCCATTACAGTTACTTGTCATGGTTTGGGCAGGGTGTTTGGGACTCGTTGGTATTGATCAACTAACTAGTCAGTCATGCCAACCAGATTTTAATTCTGAATGAAAATATATTTTTATATCAAGTGTGTTTATTTTAAATCTAGCTGCGTTATGGTGGGACGATTAGCGTCTAGAAATGCACTAGTATTCTAAAGACTATCTCTGTGGCATACTGGCAAATGAAAAAATATTATTTGCTATAATAATACTTGTCATTCTGAATTCTGAAATTTGTTTTAAAGGAGGTAAATTTAGAAGTTAGTTTGACTGAAGGAAATTACAGACAGCAATTAATCACTTACAGAAGTTACAGTCAAATTGTTTTCAAAATAATTAGCAGAACATACATGTATCATTGACATATATAAAATAGAAGGAAAAGTGTTATGGACCCCACATTTTCAGAGTATTTCTATATTTAGAAGGGAAGTTCCAGTCTTTTGCTTTCTATTTGATTAAGATGGGATCAAGGTATAGAAGTGCTGACAAAACAGGTTATTGCAATTAGAATATTGTTCATTTAATCTTGGCAAGTTACTAAAAATATAATCACAGGTTAGAAGCGCTAATATATTGTTTACTGTAATAAAAGAACAGATCTTTTAATATCTGCCGGTAAACTAAATCAGGTGAAGAGAACTTGCAGTTGTTATTGCCAGTTTAATGCTTTAGCCTACATACGGATATTGTTGTAAATTTCATATGAAAAGTTATTGCTATAATTACCTCTCCAATTAAAATAAGTGTGAAAGAACACATTTTTACAGATATCTCCGTATATTTTTCTGTATCTAATGAAATATTCACAATTGAAAAATCTTCCATCTCCACTCATATGTTATCCTTAATTACAAATGCCATATAAGATAGGCCTTCCTGGAGATTCAGAGTTTGTGAAAGACAAACTCGGATTATAATGTTGCGGTGGATTATGGTCTAGGTTGAACTCATCACTATTTACGGTTATGAGGTTATGATGGCTACTGTAAAAGTTATGCCTGTACTCCTATTTCCAACTAAAATATGTCTTGAACAACTAAGTTCTGGTGGTATTTTAGCTCATTTGGCAGTATGTACGAAAATAATGTCCATTGAATTTTTTTCATTGACACTCCTACAGGTGCACATATGTAACGCAAAGGTCTTGTAATAAAGAAAAGAATACCCTTTTGCAGATTTGCAGATCATACCGTTGGTAGTATAGGCACCGCTTTTACGGGTGCTTATCGGTATGTCATTGTATGTGATTAGTGTGTTGATTCCCATTCGTGTAATTGAGTAGGCTATATTTGACAAGAGGCCCAATGGGCCTGTATCGCTCACCTGGAACATTGGCATATCAAACTAATCTAACTTAAGTTTTACATCTATCGGTGTCACTTCCAATGATTTTCAGTCAAATGATTTAGTTTTCGAGATATTGACAACAATCTCTGGACTTTTTTTTTGCATTAGTGATTTTGGACAATGTTTAAGTGAAAATAGATGATATCAGTGCTAACAACAGCTGGTTTCCTAACTGTCTCACTGCTGCAAGCCAGTGCAGCCAATAATTTCAATTTTCAAAAGCTCTTGACTTGTTGAATATTTTGAAAACAATTCGACTGAAAGTTGTTGGTGGCTTAGCCACCAACAACTTTCAGTCCAATTGTTTTCAAAATATTTATCACGTTCAGAGATATAACCTTTGGAATATGTTGTCTGCAAAAACTCAGTCAGACGGTTACTAGAGGTTTAAATACAATTTGAAGAAAATGGTCTCTAAAGGCAGGTAGGTGGTCTTTATAGCAGGTTATTCCCCACCACCACACAATCCATTTAACACATGCACATCTGGCTGAATCACTGAGTTAGCAGCAGGGGTAGGGTGAGCTGGAGTTGATTTAGAAAATAATTTGACTGAAAGTCGTTGCTGCCTTAGGCAGCAACAACTTTCATTGCTGCCAAAGGCAGCAACAAATTTCAATCAAATACATTTCAAATATTTTTAAGAGCATAGATGTCAGAGCACATAACACATATCTTAAATATTTCTGCAGTATTGGAAAGGTTAATCTGTTAATTGGAATTTAATATCTAGTTTGGCAATAAAATCTGACATGGTGATAAGAGGGTGGGAACAAACCATTTGCCCTATGAAAGTGAGACTGCAAATATTTAAGGAGCGATAATTCTGACATTTGACGTCCTATCAGTTTCATTTTCACAACACAGATATTAGATGCCGTCATTAACATTGTGACAAAGTTTGGTGTCAATCCGTCAAGAATGACAAGAAATAACAAAATGAGCCGTCATTGTTGGTGACGGACAAACAGATGGATGGACGGACATACAGAAGACGGATAGGGTTATCGCTATACGATAGCTGATGACAAGTAAGCGGAGTTAAGAAAACCAATTTCGGCTTCACAATCCATCAAATAAAAAAATTGAATATGGCTGCCAAACACGCTAAAATTTGATTGGTCCACGGTGGCCATGTTTTTTACCTATCAACTTCCCATGAACAAACTTTAATGGCCCTTAGTCCATAATCATATCCCCAAAATTTCAGCCCGATCCGTTCAGTGGGTCTGCAGAATAAGTCGTTTTTACGAAAACTAAGTTATCCAAGATGGCCGCCGAACCATTTGGCCAATCAAGTTCCTTCGAACAAACTTGGTTCAGCTCTTGCCCTATATGATATTTCGTGAGTTTTGAATCAATCAACCAAGCGGTTTCGGAGAAGATTTTTAAAGCCATTTCCTAAAATCGGCCAAAATCCAAGATGGCCAGCGGCCAAATCGGCTTTGTTTGAACAAACTTGGATCCCTATGCCCTAAGGATACTTCCTGCCAAATATAATTGAAATCGGCCCAGTGGTTATTGAGAAGAAGTCGTTTAAAGGAAAAAGTTGACGGACGGACGGACGCCGGACAGACACCGGACGGTCGCCATGGCATAAGTTCACTTGGCCATTCTGGCCAGGTGAGCTAATAATGGCAACAGGCTGGTACGGGCAGTTTAATACACTGATGCGTACTGTATTTACATGAGGCGTACCATGTACGCATGAATATTTAAATGTTTGTGTACATGGATGATTTCTATGCGCACAGTACACTTGTAGGCACCTTATCTGGAGCGCTGGTCTTCGGCATCAGAGACGACACCAGCGGTGCCATCTCCGAACCCTCCAACTGCAGACGAGGGGCGCCCCCCCCCCCCCCCCCCCCCAGGGGCTGAAACGGACGCGCCTCGATTTCTTTTCGAACCGCCTGACCCCGCGTCAGACCCAGCCAAGTTCTTCTGGGCAAGGAACTTCACTAACAATTAGACAGGCCACACTGCACAGACATTACACCTCTTGTCAACATTACATTTCGAACACTGATACCAGACATGGTCCTTGAATGCGACCGTCACAAATTTATGACACTCAGGACATGATGGCGGGGTAGGCTTGGCCTGAAAACACGCACAAAACCTAAATAAGCAAGCAGTATGAGACATGAATGGAAGGCAGACAAATAATTTCAAATATTTTGACAATAAATTAAAAGTTAACCCTCCAGCACCCCACATCCACAACTTTACAACCAAGATCACATAAGCTGGCGACAAGAATGAGAGCGGGCCAATAATAGACCCATAAATTGATCCTGCAGGATGTATCAACACGGAACCAGGAACCATATCGGAAGCATTCGCGGTATATTTAAGAATTAATTTCAAAATTATACTACTCAAACGAAAGCCAAACGATACGTGAAGGAACAACAAAATGAATTAACATTACTGCTGTAGGACACAGTAAAACCGCAGAACACACATCTTAATCAAGAATTTTGAAACCATCGATCAACGCAAACAGATCGTGATCACACGCAAAACTTGACATAATTCCAAGTTTCTGGCACAAAACGCACGCAGCACCATGAATAAGATGCGCGAATTAATGAAACATTTCCTTCACCAAATAATCTGAGAAATAAAAAGTGTGACATCACCCTCTCGGACCATACGGTTGAACAACGTAAGCCGATTTTAGTGTTAAAAAACGTAAGCCAACGCCCAGTTTCATATTAATGCCCGATCGCCGTTGGGATTAAAGGAGGCGATCTTGTCTGGCATATTTAGTTGTAACCACACGTCCCAGTTCCGGGGTCAGAAAATGGGAAATGCAACACAGAAAATTTCAGAGACATAAGTATACGACTTGAGATTCAGAGGCTCCTTCCCCAGTAAATCCAGTAATCCAGAAACAGCAAATGGGCACAGGGAAAAACACAAAGAAAACTAAGATTTTTCCAAGAACAAAATAGCAATGTATTCTCTTGTTACTATGCAAACAAGAATGAGTGTCTCTGGCAGGCGGCTACCCGGTTCCCAACAACCGGGTACCCGGTTCCAGGAGCCGGTAAAGCTTTCTAAATCTAGATTCCTAGAGCCAGCTATCAGGATAGCTGTATTATCAATGAGTAATGTAATGGTAAGTATTGATCGAAGGAGAAATTGTAGGTTACTCCGCTGCACATGCCAAAACCGGCATCTGAAGTGGTCTACAGTAATGTTCATTCACAGGTCTTGAGGCTATTTTTATAAATTTACAGCTGGAATGATTACTGGCTTGGTTACCGAGCCAGTTATTTCAGTGATAAATTTTGCACATTTACCTAAACATTTGTATTTATTTTGACAAATTTGGAGCATCTTAACAATTACCGGGTTAAATACATGCTGTGCACTCACCATTTGTTGACAGTAAGAAGTGTGCTGGATTCGCTTGTCTCAACCATCGGATTTTATTGATTTTTTCTTCAATTTCTAAACTTTTCAAGTAATCAAACTCTGGTTCATGACTCTGAAATGTGCTGTAAACATTGAACTCGCCTCGTGATGGGTTAGCCAACTTCCCCTGCAATAACATAATATGAAACGAGATAAAATGACACAATATGGCAGCCATTTTGGTATATGACAAGCATGACAAGACGCACAATCAAAATTGCAATAGGCTTCTCTTCCTAGCCCCATGGCCAGTTTCATCATTAATCGTCAATATAGGCAAGGAATGAGTTTCTAAAAATAACACAAAATCAAAGATGACCAATGCATAAATCGACCAATCAGATGGACAGCAAGATTTCCATCTATCTCATAGATGTCATACACCGTACACATACATGACATATATATCAATGTCATCATCGTACACATATATCAATGTCAGCACTGTACACATTTATCAATGTCATCACTGTACACATATATCAATGTCATCACTGTAAACATATATCAATGTCATTACTATACACATATATAAATGTCATCATTGTACAAGTTTCACCATCAATTGCTACATTCTGATTGGGCCATGCCAGCGATGTGTTTTACGTACACTTTATCATCCCCCCTTGGCAATTCTTGAAGCCTTTCATGCCTGTGCTGCCCAAGGATAGCCAACCCACTTCAGGATTTACCAGTCCATACATGTATCGTCAATGGCCAGGGCTCATTTTTCATTAAATTATGCTAAAAACTATTTAGATTCCTGGATTTTGGTTCAACGGGAAGCTATGGAAATCAAATTTTGGAAAAGCTTGATTAAAAATATTTTGAACAAAGTTGAATTAAATCAATGATTTAAAAAAAACCAAGGCATATCAGTAAACTAATGTATGTTCCCCAACGGCATACTCCGTAGTGACACTGTAGAAACTATGGTCAGGACAAAAACTATCTGTAATGTTCAGTGAACCATGAAAATAGGTCACAACTTTTCATACGCAACACACCTTCAACCTATAATACATCCATACACCCGGTTTAGTTTCAGTTTGACAAAAACTCTTGAAACTACAGCCCGCACTAACATGTTCTGTAATGTTCAATGAACCATGAAAATATGTCAAAGGTAGGTCATGCTGACCTACTTTTCATACAATGTACACCTCCTGCCTCCGTGCTGACCTACTTTTCATACAATGTACACCTCCTGCCTAGGAGGCATCCACCTATCAAGTTTAGTTCCCGTTTACCAAAACCTCTCGAAACTACAGCCCAGACAACGATTTTCGGTAATATTCAATGAACCATGAAAAGTAGGTCACGCTGACCTACTTTTCACACACTGCACATCTTCTGCACATGATGCATCCACATAACAGGTTTAGTTCCTCTTCCTGTATACCAAAAGCTTTTGAAACTACAGCCAGGACAAAGATTTTCGCAAATGTTCAATGAAGCTAACCCACTGTTCATACACTGCACACCTCCCTAAGATGCATCCTGATCCACCAGGCCTGGGGTCAGTTAGATTGAAATGTAACTAGTTACAGTTACATTGGATTATGTCAGTTACAGTTACATTTGGTGAGCAATGTAACTAGTTACATTTCAGTTACTTTGCATAATGTAACTAGTCACATTTCAGTTACATTAGTTACTTTGTCTGACAATTACTATGAAGAACTACACAAACATGAATGTCTTCATAAAAACTGTAATGTAGTCAACTAATTTGAGATAAATAGTGGAAACACAATACCACTATAAACACTGATATATAGAATATTACTGATAGAACTGAATCCATTTCATATACAAAACATGAAACCCGCTGAAAATTGTAAAATCAAAATGACTGAATTTTGTAGCTGCCATATACAATAACAAATTTCATTCAACTTGTTTGCAAAATAATAAGATGCTTTCATTGTAAAAATGTGCATACATATTTGTTCCTCTAATCCTTTCAACCATGCAGGTCAGATAAAAAAGTGTAATTTTATTGTAAGAAATAATTCGTTGAGTGTTTTGAAACTAATTTGACTGAAAGCATTGATTGGTGTCATAGGTATCAGCATTTTCCAGTGAAATTATTTTCAAAATGTTCAACAGATTTTCTTAGAGAATTGACTTTCTATGATAACAATCAATCCACCATCTACCATGGGGCTATATAAGTTTCCAGTGAAATTATCTTCAAAATGGGCATCAGCCATGTCAGCTTTGATGCATGATTAATGTAAAATAGGAACTTAAATATTTAGAAAATAATTTATTACTTTCATATGTCATGTATGTTGCAATGACAAATTCATTCTGATCAGATAATCTCCTGAGTACTTTAATCTAATTTTACTTTCAAAAGCTGTTGCTTCATATGGCAGAAACAGCTTTTTTCAGGTCAGACTAGTTTCAAAATATTTAACAGCTTTTCCAGTACACTAGGTTTCATTCCACAGCCTTTACCAAAGTGGTTGATGGCGTGACTTTATCAATGGGATTGTCCTCGAGTTTTATCAGCACACTTATGTGAATTGACCTTAGCTTGGGTATAATTGCTGAGCAATGATGTCCTCAGCTGGTTTAATCAATGGCGTATAAAGAAAAGAACAGGACATGCTGTTAACACATACTGTAACAGATTGTGACTTTCTTTACAATTCAACATTTGGTGGTTTTAATCCTTTTAACCCTTATAACACTAAAGCTGGACAAAGTGGCTAGTGGTGTTGAGAAATGTCCATTTCCATACAAATATAAGTTTATTTTTTTTAATTTACCGCTGGAATGACTGGTTCAATAACCTGAAGCCAGTCATTCCAGTGGTAAATTTTCTAAAATAATCTTATATTTGTATGGAAATGGACATTTACTATGAGAAAACTAACATTTTTAAAAACAAATTTGTGCTTTAAAAGTTAAGTAACTTGGTCAGATCAAAAAGTCCCATTAGCGTTAGGGATGGAATTTGAAAGAATGTCAAATCAAAATCACTATGGAAATAGGAAATGACTGCTTGTTTCTACATCATAGAAGCATAGTAGGTCTACAATATTCCTTAAAAAATGAATGAACCGCCATGTAATTAATTCAGGTATGCAAATTTTGTGTGTGTTAGGGATGGAATGCAGGAAATGTCAATTTCCCTTTCTCCGAGATCTAACAATACTCACCATTCTGTTACTTCTGATATACAGCTGGCCCTGACAGCGGCTCTAGGATTATAGACTTAGAAAGCTTTACCGACTCCTGGGAACCGGGTACCCGGCTCCCCACTGCCGAGTACCCGTTTACCATAGAGCTCATATTGTTTGCATAGCCACCAAACAAGAGAAAACTATGGCTTGCCTCCGTGGGGCTGGGAGGCTGGGTCCGTAACAGAATGGTGAGTATTGTTAGATCTCGGAGAAAGGGAAATTGACATTTCCTGCATTCTCCTTCGATCAATACTCACCATTCTGTTACTTCTGATATACACCAGATTTGATCAGTCACCTGGTGGGAAGGGGCAAGCCATACATGCTAATTTTGCCCCTTGGAGAAAGATTTTAGACTTCAAACTTGACTAACGGAGACCTAAAAGGACCGTCAAGTTCACGGAACCGAATCACATTCGCGTCACAGCCCCCCCCCCCCCTTTTTCCTCCTAAGAAAAGGGAGAGAACTAACGAACATGTATCTCGCCTGAAACACCAATATGCCAAGAGGGTTAACTACTCCCTGCATATCGCTTGTATTAGCCTGGAATGAGCATGAATATATAAGATGAATGAACATGATACATATACATAATACAAAAAACTCTCACTTGTTGAATTACCTTATGATAACAGGACTTCAGACGTACCGCCTACAACCATTCACCGGTTCGGCCATCAGTGACACAATCTGGTTGACATCCTCTCGCTTGACCATGCCTGCTTTAGGTTCTTTTCTTACCAAAGTGAAAAAAGGGGAAAAGCAGTGTGGTCACTAACTATCGTTTCAAAACAGCTAAAGCGAGTGGATTGGCTGAGTCTGACACATCCCTCATATAGTAATCCGTAAATGAGGACTCACAGTGCCATTGTGCAACGGCCATGATGTCCTCTAACGGAACACCATTGTAAAGGGCGGTCGAGGCGGCTATTCCTCTAACATCGTGTGCCCTTACGCCCTGCACCTGGTGCCCAGTCGCCATCTCATGAGTAGTTTGAATGCATTCGACCACCCAACGAGAGATAGTATCCATGGATGCGGCGCCATAAGGCTTTTTATGGCAGATCCACAGATGTCTATCGTTCGACCGTAACGAGTCAGTCCGTTTCTTGTACTTAGTCAAAGCACGGACCGGGCACCAGACACTGGCATCACGATCAAACCTGGTTAACTTCGGTATAATGATCGGTTTGCCGGGATATCTCAAAGATTGATTCTTTGACATAAATTCTGCTCTTGGCAGAAGACGCAGACCTTCTCCAGAAACAATAAATCGGTTCCTCTCTGCCGAAAGCGCATGGATCTCACTGCGCCTTCTAGCTGAGGAAGCTGCCAATAGAAAGACCGCCTTTAGAGTCAAATGCTTTAGACTAGCCGAACGCAACGGTTCGAATGGGTGCTTGGCCAGTACATTAAGCACTAAAGATAGACTCCAGGCTGGAATGACTACCGGTTGTCTCGGGCGGAGATTGCTCATTCCCTTCAACATCACGTTTAACTGGGCCACCTCTGGACTATCCCTGTTGGCTAGACAAGGGATAACTGATGCCAAAGCTGACTTGTATCCAGCAATTGTGACGGGAGCTAGTCCTGTAAAGAACAGCTCACAGAGAAAGTCTGCTATTTGCTGAATAGTGGATTGAAAGGTATCAATACCCTTTTCTTCACACCAGTCTGCAAATCTGTTAACCTTGTTGTTATATGACTTGAAGGTTGACCTCCTTCTCGCAGCCGCGATGAAATCAGCAGCCTGTCGAGAAAAGCCTTCCGACGTGGAACGTTGTTTGACAACATCCACGCAGTCAATTTGAACATTTCGGGACGCTCGTGTAGGAAGCGTCCCTTGGCCTGGGAGATTATGTTCGGAATCTCGGGCAACTGCACAGGATTTTCCACCAGCAGATCTAGAAGATCCGTGAACCACGCCCTGCTCGGCCAATACGGCGCTATTAGCAGGACCAGACACGGTTCCTCCCTGACCTTCACCAATACCTTCGGTAGAAGAATGGTGGGTGGATACGCGTAAGCGTGCATCCCTCTCCAGCTTATCGCCAGAGCGTCTGTATCGACGGCATTTGGATCTGGAATCGGCGAGACATATGTCATGATTTGAGCATTTTCCTTTGTGGCGAACAAGTCCACGTTGGGTTTGCCCCAATGCTCGAAGATCCGTCGTAGAACTGGAGGGTTGAGGGACCATTCTGTTGGCAGGATTCTCTGTCTGCGAGACAAAGCATCCGCCAGAATGTTCAATCGGCCAGGAATATGAGCTGCTTTCAAAACAACCGAGTAATTCCTGCACCATAGAATCAAGTGCCACACCCTGATGCACAGGGTGGGCGACCTGGTCCCTCCTTGGCGATTTATATATGATACTACTGTCGAATTGTCCGACCGTATCAATATCACCTTGCCCCTGATCATCGGAAGGAATTCTTCCAACGCCAGTTCCACTGCCATCATTTCCAACAGATTGATATGCAGCTGACTCTCCGGGAGAGTCCATGTGCCCGAGACCTGGTGTTCTCCCAGGCAGGCACCCCACCCTTCCAGCGATGCATCCGTGTAAACGGACAGCTGGGGGTGGGGTAGGTGCAGCGAAACCCCTATTAGGAGATTCTGACGCTGTTTCCACCATAGAAGATGCGATATTATCGGCTCCAAAACTGGCACCAGTTTTGACAGGGGTTCTGTTCTCTGTTTCCACAGAGACATCAGATACAACTGGATAGGTCTTCGCATTAGAGCAGCGTACGGGATAACCTGCTCCATGGAGACCATCATGCCCAGCATCTGAAGGAACCGCCTCGCCTGAATGTGGTTTCCCACTCGAAAACTCCCGAGGATGGCTAACAGAGACACCACTCTGGGCTCTGACGGGTAAACCCTGCCCTCCTCGAGGTCGAATCGCATCCCCAAATAAACGAAATGTTGAGTGGGTGTCAACTCGGATTTCTCCTCGTTGACTAACCAGCCTAGATCTGAAAGTAACTTCAGAGTCAGAGCAGTATCCACGTTCAACCTGGCTGCCGAGTCTGCCTTGAGCAGCCAGTCGTCTATGTAGGTGTGTAGCGCCACGTTCTCTTTTCTGAGAAACGCTGTCACCGCAAGGACCACTCTTGTGAAAACCCTCGGAGCTGTCGACAGGCCAAACGGGAGAACTGTAAACTCCCATACTTGATTCTGAAACGCAAATCTCAGAAACCTGTGCCAACTCCGATTGATCGGAATGTGGAAATATGCATCTTTCAGATCGATCGATACACACCACATTCCTTTCCTCAATCCCGCCATTACCGACCTCGGTGTTTCCATCTGGAACCGAGGCGTATGGATAAACCAATTTAATGGCCTGAGATTGAGTATGGGTCTCCATCCCCCCGTGCTCTTGGGGACAAGGAACATGTTTGAATAGAAGCCTGGAGTGTTCCGGTTTGCTGGTTTTATTGCTCCCTTCAGAAGCAAACCCGACACTTCCTTTTGAACGGCTTCTAACTTGTCTGGCTCCCTTGGTACGGGTGTCCAGACTGGTGCCAAAGACAGATTTTGTGGCGGAAAGTCCCACCACTCCGGCATGTAACCCTGGGATAACCATCCCAGGACCAGACTGTCTGACGTCACACCTCGCCAAGCCTCGACGAAACGCATGAGCCTTCCACCCACCATAGACGCCTCGACGTCTAACGGGGTTGTCCGGCTCGCAGTCCGCCCCCCCCCCTTTCTTAACGAGAGAGAGTGAGAACCATTTCGTTCTAGGCACGACGGGTATAACTGGCACCGCTGTTCCTGTCGCACAGGTGCGGTCCAGGCGGATATGAAGGGAGCTTGCGTACCCTCAGGTACGCTTCGGCCCCTTCTGTCCGCCCTTTGAGGCCTTACCCTTACCCTTCCCCTTGCCCTTACCACCTCTAGGGCGGTCCGGAGCAACATTGGGGAGGGTAGGCGCCTCTACAGCCTTCCTGGGTTTCTTCGCCGGCGGCGGCTCCGAAAACCCAGCCGAAACAGACGTCGCAATAGGCCTGGCTTTCGCCTTGCCCTTATGCTTTTTCTGTTTCTTTGAAGGCTGTACTGTTAGCGGCTTACCCACAGCCCCTAGTGCGTGCGCTTGCCGCACTAGCTCTAGCTGTAGATTTACCGCTAACCGATTCTGCGCAATACTGGCGGTGTCCTCTAAGATGGCCCGCGCTTGGCCACCAAAGATGCTAGGCCCTGTCAGGGGCGTCCCAAGAAGACGCTCCTTGACTGCCGTAGCCGGACGCATATGGTCAATGACCATTTGCCTCCTGGACTTCGTCACACGCGCTTGCACCCTTGCCAATGCGTCCATTGACAGCACCAAGCCGTCATTAACGCACGATAGCGCCACAGGTGGCACAGGGTGGCCTGCCCCCGCTTCAGCCCACACCGACTGAAGTAGACGATAGGAGTGATTGACAGCGCTCATGGCTGCCCTCACACCCTCATCGCATAGGGCCAGGACTTCTTCCTGGTGTACCTGGGCCTTATCCACTAGTGCCGGACCGGGACCACCCGAACCGGCACTTTGGACGCCCAGTACCCATCGGTCATCCTCCGTGACCGACGGGACTACACCATACCTGTCGTATTCACCCCGCGGAATACGGCACCTTGCCCGCACCTCCCTGGAGGCCGCAGGGAGCTGACCCTTGGTCATTAGTTGTTTGCTATAAATAGCATCCAACAAATCAATGAACCGTGGATCCAGTCCCACTGACTGGATCCGGGCCGCGGGCAAAATCCCCGTCCTAATCGACGCAACCGACGGACGGGGTGCATCTTCATCGGCCGTGGCCGAAACCACAGACGGGTCAACTCTGGCTAGCCACGCCAGAGCATCAGACCAGTCTAACTCCGAAGAAGATACTCCCGCAAACACGTCACCCGTTGACATGTTTACGGGTCTGCCAGCCATGGCCTCCCGGCCAGGAGCCACGGCTGACACGCCAGGCACTCCGCTACCACATGGTTCCGCCGCCACCCCATGAAACACTCCGGTCCATGGGGTAGGTCCGCACGGAAAACCGTACGGACCCGTAACCGTCGCGGAACCATAGCCGGCCACGGGCGCCAACGGCACCCCATGTCCGGCTGCCGGACCAGGCGAGATAGGTGAGTACCACGCCTGGCCCGGCACACCGGTTCCCCTGACGGCTGGTGACAAACCAAGCCGCGCGGAACCGGTGCACGGTAACGGATTGGCCTCAGCTGCAGGCGGAGCCGCTGACCTGGCTTGCGCCAAACCAGACAAATGGAGGCCGGTTCCGTCCAGGACGGAATCAACCTCCATATTCTCCACCTGCGGCTTCACGGGCCGCAGCAACCTCTCCTCCTCGGCCTCATCGTCTTCAGACTCCGAAGAGCCGTCACTAGACGAATAAACCGTGGAGCCGTCCTGGCGGACGGCTCCCACACCTGACGGACCGGCCACCGCTACTGGACCACCCGGAGGTGGCCGCAGAGAGACAGAACCCGTCTGGCCGAAGCCAGACGGACCCGCCAGGGGGCCGTACGAGACGGCCCCCTCGGTAACCAGTCCAGAATCCTGTCCGAAGACAGGATCCGTACCAGGCATGGGGAGAAACTGCCCCCCAACCTTTGGTAGCAGGGATGACACCAGCGTGGGCAGAACGCTATGCAGAAAACCCTGCATAGCCGGACCAAACCACGCCGGCGGTGCCATCTCCGCCACCTCCAGCTGGGGACGTGGAGCACCCCCACCGGCCGAACCGGGCGCTCCACGATTTCCTCTCGGACCGCCTGACCCCGCGTCAGACCCAGCCAAGTCCTTCTGGGCAAGGAACTTAACCATCGTTTCGACGGACCACACTGCACAAACATTACACCTATGATCTATATTACACAGGGCACACCTAAAACAGACATGGTCCTTGAACATAACACGGACAAACTTATGGCAGTCGTCACATGATGGCGGGGCTGGCTTGGCCTATAAAATAAGCACAAACCTACAATAAACAAGCGGAACGAGACACGGATGGAAGGCAGACAATTAATTTTCAAATATTTTGACTCATAAATTAACCGTAACCTCCCGCACCCCACCCCGCCACGTTACAACAACGATCGCATTGATTATGACGACAAGAACGCGGCGGGCACAACACACCCATAATAGATCCTACAGGATGTGTAACGGCTCCAGGAATCATATCGCATAGCATTCAGGGTATATTTACCAATCAATATAAATTATACTCCTAACGAACGCAGCACGATATGTGAAGAAAACAACAAAATGTATAACAACTGCTGTCTCACACGGTAAAACCGCAGACCACGCATCTACTCAAGAATTTTGAAACCACCGATCATTGCAAACCGATCGTGATCACACGAAAAACTTGATCATTCTAAAGTTTCCGGTACCATTTTTTAGTACGCAGCACCCAGAACAAGATGCGCGAATAAATGAAAAAAATTTTCTTCACATAAACATCCGAGCGACCGGGTGTGACGTCACCCGCTCGGATTCTACGGAGAACGACGTCAGCCGATATTCGTGTTAGAAATACCGTAGCAAACACCTATTTTCATATCTGCCGATCGCCTGTTGGGGTTTAAAGAAGGCGATCGTCTGGCATATATCGTTGCTAGCACACGTCCCAGATTCTATGGGGTTAGAAATTGGAACATGCGACACAACGAAATTTAGAGACCTAAGTCTTTTAACTATGGATATAAAGAACAATACAACCTGGTTATCTTGGGCGGTATTCTCCATAGTCCTTAGTTATTCCTTTAGCGCACAAACTATCACCGATTAAAGACTTAGAATCTTTTTAAAAAACACTAAAATCCCTAATGCGAAAAGCATGTATTGCACTTGTTGCTATGCAAACAAGAATGAGCTCTATGGTAAACGGGTACTCGGCAGTGGGGAGCCGGGTACCCGGTTCCCAGGAGTCGGTAAAGCTTTCTAAGTCTATAATCCTAGAGCCGCTGTCAGGGCCAGCTGTATATCAGAAGTAACAGAATGGTGAGTATTGATCGAAGGAGAATTGGAAAATCTGGCTTTCTCCACTCGTCCATACATTTATGTAAAAGTCTGTGAAGTTTAGAGGAATTGATGTTCTCTATGTATCCCAGGACTATTAACTTGGCTTTCATGCAATACCATTCATCTCCTTATATCTCACTGATTTAGCCCACTACACATGTACATCTACCAAAAGCTCTGTGTTAGGGACGGAATTTGCACTGTTAGGGTGGAAGGTTTTGTTCACAAATAGGTCAACATTCTCAAATCTCAAATTCATTCTGATAAACTTTAATGTTAACACCTCAGGTTTCATCTCATGCAATAAAAGCTAATTCAATTCATGCATTGCTGAGGAAACACAAATAACGTACTTTGTTAGGGACGGAATAATCATGTGTGTTAGGGACAGAAAGCTGGAAAAATGAACTAGGCTCTACAGTAAAAGTTTCAATCTTGCCACAGATACTCTTCAGATGCCTTTTTGTGCAAAGTGAAGCTGCCATTGCTTTTTATCCTGAAGATACTGTATCATTTTTGAAAGGAAGAGACGATGAAACTATCAAATTTTACTGCTAAATGGTAACATGTTGTGGTACCTGGTGAATATTTTGAAATTAGTTTGATTGAAAGTAGAGTTGCCGCTGCTGTCAACAACAACTTGGCGAAATTGTTCTCAAAGTAATCCGTATTTTACCTGGAGCAATTAGCTACACATGTAATCACAATTAAAAACATATCAGTGTGATAGAAAATATCATTTCTTTTGATCTCTGCATACAGTTCAGTGTATTTCAAAGGCTTGGTTCATGTCATAATTAAGAAGTTTTAGTTCAGGCAAAATGGCTTTAACCATTAGAGTCATACAAATGAATCATGGGCAGGTTTAAATATTCCTTTTAAAATATTGTTCTGATCTATTTCATTTCTTGTTCATGGTGATAGATTTTTTATTGGGTGAAGTTAGCAAACATCAGGATTTGATAGGCCTCTTTTCTACTCTTAGATTATTTTTATGGTTTCCCCTGGTCTAAACTTATGGATTACCAGAAATATAGCTCACAGCAAAGTTCTAATAATGTGATTGCACCTGTTGAAGTCTGATGAAACAAGCAGACCAATAAGGTTGTGCAGGTCAACTGAATTTATCAACCGTTTCCATGAGATTGAAATTGTTCTGAATTGAATTTGGAAGTGCAGACAAGTTTTGTGTCTCAGCAACCCGATAACCAACATTGCTTTGCAGCGTAAGAAGGTAATTCACATCGATTCAGACACCATATATGCCATATAGTTTGAAATATCAATTCAAATTTTAAGTAATATAGGGAAGTTAAATTGGGGACATATGCATTCTCAGGTGGGCAAACTTCCCCCTCTCTCCCCACCCCCTCCCCCCAGCCTCGCCCTCGGTGCAACACATCTTTTGGAATACAAAAATTTAATTAAAGTCTGAACAAAGCAACATCGTCAATCCTTTCTTTATAACGCAACATCATATTTGACTTCATAGTCCTGAGCAAGTACATGTAATATTAATATGTAATTTTTATGATAAAGACATGTAGAAATATAAATGTACTTAAAGCAGAATATAGCTACCAAGATTCTATCGACCTTGTTAATTGTTATAATATCTATTCATTTGCAAGTGAGGATCATTTTGACAGATTATTTTCCCATACCTTTCCCAAACTTTTGAGAAAATATTGGATTTTCCATAGTGTTAAAGCCAATTACAGGCAAGAAAATGGGTTTGCAGACTTCCATACTAACCCTGGACATCATTTGAAAGGAAATTCAACTTAGGAATCGGAAATGTTTACCCTACTAACTGAACTCAAGACCGGCAAGCTTGAACATAATCTTACCTGCCTATCTCTCTGAAAGATGACAACTCGACCACCTTTGTCTCCTGTGGCAAGCAGATCGCCATCATCATTGAACTCTACACATGAGATAATATCAGCTGAAATTAAGAGATGTCATATATTACTATACCATAATTGTCTTGCCATGTTAGTATTAGCTAAAATATGTCTTTATTAACCATGGTTCAATCATATTTCTAACACTAGTTTCCAAATATGTATATAATATACTGCAGGGGCAACTCGGCAGCAGTAGTAGTATGTAGTTAGTGACAGCAGCAATTGCTTGCTGGTGCTACCATGACTGCAGTGGCTGTGTGGCGTTTTCTTATTCCTTGTACGTCACATATAGAGCTGTACATGTGTTGTAGTAGTTTGTTTTTCTAGTTAACTTCCAGCCGACGGTTCACTTAGATTGAAGTAGGGTAGAGTACTCTGGTATAGTGGGTACTATGGTACCGTGATAACTGTGTTGATATGGCGCCATAGCCCATAGGAAAAATACACAATGTGTGCACTAAATTTTGCTATAGATGAAAAATATAACAATTATTTATGCCTACCAAATATTTTTTTATAAATTGGATGAGTGGTTATTCTATATAATGTATATCTGTCGTCCCATTATGTTTTCGGGTTTTCTTACACAATAAGACTAAAGAGATACAGAGTTAAAATATAACTATGTGACAGCTGATACATTGAATTTCATAATTACTGTGACAGAATTTTAACCCGGAAACATTTCAGATTTTGAAATGGCTTTCAACACCCAGTACCACAGTAATATAAACCTGTAGGCCTTCAGAATAGGAAGTACATGTATAAAGAGGCAATTCTTCACACTATCAATCGCGATAAACCGGTTGTAATCTAGCAATGCTATTTTCAGAAGCAACTGATGTGAAGTTATACACTGCATTATGATTAACTACCACGGTAGCATAGTACACAAGCCTATATATTTCTTAGCAAGCCGAAACATGCCAATGGATAGTTGAGGAAGAGTATTCAGCTTTCTGACAATGGTGCCCACGGACAGTAGTTTCATACTTTTAGTATATTAAAGCTATATGTATTTCTATTTATGTATATGCAATTGCAAGCATGAGGTATTATTCACGGCCTCGTATTATTTTTCATACCCAGACACCCACCCGTGGCCGTGGAAAGTTATGGTTGTCAATGTTGTATGTCTTTAGCGATGATAGGAGGAAATTTAAGGCCGGCTAAGATGCCATTCGCACCTGGATGGAATGTGCCTTCATGTATTTACCCGCAGACATGCCTTAATTTCCCCTTTTTGTTGCTTATGTCTTGATAAACATGATTTGAAAATTCTAGCGGACGATATTTCTTTATAACATCATTGTTACTATGTACTTGTTTGTATTTCCCCCAAATGGTGAGGAGTACCGCGATGTCGATACAAATTTGATAGCGTCATTGGACTGGTACAACTATAAATGCCGTGCTTAAAAGATGCAACTGGTTGCAAGTCAGAAGTTGGTACCCCAAAAATGGTGGACTCCTTACACTTTATACATTTTTCTTGCGTTCAAATTCTATTATCTTTTGAAGTATTGCACCTACAAAAGAAAGTATATTGTACGTCCAGTCCAGTCCGTATTGTTTTACCCTTCAGATAAGACCATTCACATGTCATTTGACTTGATAATAAGAGAGTTGTGCTCCAATTTGTCCACCTATGTAAGAGGTGCACTAGGTGACGGAGATGGTGACTGAGTAATTATGGAAACTGAGTTGAATATTGGAGTACAACTCTAGGCCTGGAAATAACTTTTTCAACAGTGCATCACTTTGTCAGGCACCAGCTACTTAGTACCAGACATCCAGAATTTGCTGCCTTTCAACACTATTCTACTTCATAGTTTTCTTTACTTGAACTTATTAGAAACATTTCAAAAAGCAACTAAACATGTCACATGTGTCATAGTGGTCGTGATACACCTTAGGTCATGCATGTAGATGAATATTTTATGGCTTTGTCAACACGTGCATGCAGAGGCTTTTGTTGTACATTGCAGCTGCTGGGACTGTTTAAACTTTAAATCTGTACCTGAAAAAATGTTAGGAACCGACATGACTGTGCCTGACATTTGATAGTTTGGTGCCTGACAATGTCCGTGACAGGTACCTTATGCCCTGTAGGTGGGGCTAGAATACACCTTCCGTATCCTCTGCGTGTCGTAAGAGGCGACTAAAGGAGGTAAGGGTGAGGTAACCCTGATAGAAACCTCGAGTGCTGAAGACGGAGGTTCAAGGCTGCACGGCGCACTCTAATAAACCATGGATCCACGCACTTAACGCTTATGATCATGTCGATAGTCACTTACAGGACTGCCGGTATGATCAGCGAACGAAAAGAAGAAAGAAGACAGGCACCTTATTTCCAGGCTTGAACTCTCTTATTATCAATTCAAATGCCATATGAATGATCTTATCTGAAGGGGAAGATAATAAGCAGAGTAATGATACCATACTTTCTTTTCTATGTACAACACTTCAAAAAGATAATCAAGTTTGACCCCAAGAAAAATGTATGCAAAGGGTAACGAGTCCACAATTTTTTACTTATGGCCAGGTATCACTCAGACAAATCAGATATCAATTCAGATCGGGAACATGCACAATTGTTCATGGTGAGAGGAATACAAAAATACATTCAGTGGCATCAGCATATACTGAGGGAAAATTGTACATTAGATTACTTTCCTGATATTACATAATTTGAGTATTTTGCTTTAAGGTTCTCTACTTTTGAAAAGTAATATTAACTCCTAGCACTCTGACATCAAAATCTTAATTTTTTTTTATTGTTCTCAAAGACAAACAGAAGTACATTTTGGAAACAATTATGGTGGAATATGTTGTTTTGTTAGACAGCAACACCTCCACCAAAATTGTTTCCAAAATGTATGTGCCAGTATGTTCGCTAGTGTCTGACATCAAAGTGGTAGAGTTAAAATTATATATGTCTTATTTCTGACATTTCTTTATTTTGTAGATGTAATAGAAAACACAATCTTATGATCATTTTGCAAAAAAAAAACCAGATTCAATTTGGATGGAAAACACAAGGGGTTTTTTATTGAGAAAATGACAAAAACGTTAAAGCTTTTCAATGCATTCCTAATGTAATGACCCATGTTCACATCCACATATCTTTGCAACTATAATAGATAAACACATTTAGTTTGCAGTTTTTTGGAAGGGAATCATGTCTTTGCCACAAAAATTATTTTAAAATTGATCATTTTGACCATGAAACACTTTTTAGGATCTATTTATGACATGCGACCAACTATGCTTGCGGGTATCGCTGACAATAGGCCAAGTATTGTTATGAAGATCGTGGACTGGATTTTCCATGCTCTCCACGCGTGAAGAAAAATTAGCTTCAATTGTACTATACATAGGACTGGGCGGTTTGGCCTAAAAGAAAAACGGTGACGGTATCACTAATTAAACCGGTATTAACGAAATACCGGTTTAAGGGGTTAGAATGATAGAAAATAATTTGAAATATGAAAATATGCCGTTTTCATTAGATACAGTACATGTATTTTGCGATTTGGCGTAAATTGCCACGAAATTAGAACGGTAACTACATACGACTGCTCACTTCGACGCTATCTATCTCAAAATAGTAGTTAAAATAAATTAAATAAATAAAGTCTGGTTCATGCGATGTCGTGAAAATAACACTAACTACTCAAATGTTGATTTTCAACACTGTTATTAGGTAACTATTTTCGAAAGCGTAGTAAAATCTAACGCGTGTAAGTACGAACCTGGATATGAGAGCGAGTTTAGGCTCCTAGTAGAATACCGCACATACGGTTAGAGTTCGTATAACCACCTACAGTATGATCTAGTCTAGTAAGGCATGAGTTTGTATTCGAGTACTCGGTATTTAGTAATACTCCTCAATAAACTGTCGTTCAAGCGGGTGAATGTCATTCAGCACGTAACTAAAGAGTAGTCATTTCCCGGAAATAACGCCTCAAGAATTCTCACAAAAAAATGTGTTTGACTATTTTTCGAGGTTCATGTCATATAATAAAGAGATTATGATAATTTGACAACATAAACGCAATGATTCGTGAATCCAACTTAAATCTACCTAAATCAACACTCCGTACTTACAGATATACGAAGACGAAAAAGACCGGCCCATAAAACAAAATGATGTGATTCTAACGCCTATCGAGCAGAAGTCACGTGATAAAAAACACTACGACTTTCATTCATAAAATCGATAGTAGTGAATATCCCGGCGGAAGAATTTGTTAACAACCAATCACATTACGCCTGCTCATATTTGAGAGGCTAAGTATATTAGTAGAGTATTTTACTTGTAACTACTCCGCCAACGTAAGAAGCGACTTAATCGTTTTCATTTCTCGGGCATTCAAGCAATTTGTCTCGTATGTCTTAGTCCGTGATGGATCATTTTATGTTTGTGGAAATCTAAGGGAAATAATGATTTGTTTGGATTGGGAGTTCATTGTATAGCGTCGTTGTTTTCGCAGCGCGTTTCTTGATTTTTTTTTGTATCATGTCACATTTAGAATCCTAATTAAACATAGTACAAACTCGAATTGAAAAAAGGATTATTTGTTGCAAAGAAATTTAGATTTTCAAATTATTCAATCTTACATTGAACCCGCAGAATTTACGTCATGTAAAATTCATTGCTGGCAAATCAAATCATATTTGCCGAGGGTCGTCCTCGGCTGATTTGTTGGGATTTCACCAACACCCTTGCTTTCCCACGGCTAATAGTTATAGATGACTATATTTAGTCTCTAGTAGCAAATGGTTACACTAGATGATAATATTAAACTGCAAGTCAAGAACACTAGTTTAGGACAGTCACCAGATTTTGCGCAATGGCGATCTTACGGACGGTTTTTCAGGCTTTTTATTTTCGTAATGGTTTTTAAACCGTCGCCATAAAAAACCGTGAGACGGTGTGAAACCAGTATACCGCCCAGCCCTAACTATACATGGATTTATGTATTTAGGACATTTCGGCCCTATACAAATTCGTCCAATTTATTAAACAATAAATGATGTCTGCGTTCGCTTATAGGCGACGCATATTTTCATATTATATATGATAGTAGGGGGGAAATAGGCCGTTTCTTGTAAACTTGTTGTAGTTTTGGTGACGTCATAAGCGCATGCGCAGTATAGCTGGTTGGCAAAATAAACGCGCTCACTTGTTTTATATACATAAATATGTGAGTCAACTATGTTTAATTGTTATATCTCTTTGGTTTAATTGTTATATTTCGTTGGGAAATGATACGAAATAAAGATATGATGAGTATCCTTAAAACATTCAGACTGGCTGTAATCTAAATATCTCTCTGTGGCCGCTGATAAATTTATCAGAGCCGTATTTAGGACTGGGCAGTTGCCCAGGGGCAAATGAAATAAGGGGCCTACAACAAAATCAAATTTGAGAATTTCTATGGGGGGTCTCCACCAAGAAATAGTGATGGGAAGTGAAAATTATTGTGTGTAAAATAAAATGTTATTTATCACTCATAATGCAGTTAGTGGCAGCGTGTCCTCTCCAACAGATGGGCGGGTGGAGGTCCTCTCTCCCACCCCAGAGAAAATTGAAAATTAGATGCACAGAGAAGCCATTTATTGGTTTTTCAGATCATTTAATTTTAAATTTTCTCCGGGGTTGGGGGAGGGTGATCCTGCAAGCCCATCCATCCCCCTATGTGAGAGCGACATCGCTCTCAGGCCGCCACCACACCTGAATTACTGCCCAGGGTCCTCCACAGTATTAAATCTGGCCCTGTCAGTGCATGGTCCAACAGCCCGGTAGTCCAACACGGCAGCCAATTTACAAAACCAGTGGGTGGTGGGTGTGTGTGTGGTGGTGGCAAGCAACGTTCCTACACCACCAAACGTGGAATTTTATGCCAGATAAAGTGCTTCATCTTAACCAAGTTAATGATATGACAAGGTAGGCTATGCAACTCAGTATATACGGACTTATATGTGGATGTGCATGGAATACATGCTCATAGGAGGCAATTGATATTGTCCCCACACTTTTGGAGCAGGGGTGAAGATATTTGTGTGTCACCCCACTAGGCTTGCACGATATTGTCCTAGGCGGTATCGCGATATATCGTGGTGAAAAAAATCGCGATATTTTGATATATCGTACAGCCTATTTTAAGGTATATCAATTCACGGGGTGAAGTGGTCTTGGGTTGAGTTGGACTGCATGGTGTGGCTAATGTAGCCATATCGGTTTCACTCTGAGTTTTCATATCATATTTAGCCGGATGACTTCTAATTGGTAAATTTCAACAAAAACTTGAAATCCAGTCGCCAAGATGCTTAAACTAAGAGCGATCGTTAATAGCACGAAAATAGGACACAATTAATCATTTCTTGCCGCCTTACCCCATGGCTTATTGTATACCATATCCATCATTGCGGGAGTGAAATTATTATATTGGACAACCTAAATATTGTGGACTCTGTTAAAAATCATCGTTTATTACATGAAAATGAATCCTAAAATTTGCCATTTCATCTCGTCTGTGTGAAAATATACAAATCACGTGATAGTAGGCATGTACTTTAGATCCATAGACATCTAATGTTTACATCTGCTCCGCATTTACCGAGTACCCGGTTAATAATAATAGGTAGCCTTCAGAAACATCTCGGATAGTTCACCTTGCTTGCTAAAGTGTGTATATCATCTCATTTAGCTATCACATTTGTGAACACACCACCCTCGCCTCCAAAACCAGGAGAGCGAGCAATATCACGTGATTTATATATTTTACTAATAATAGTTAGCCTTCAGAAACGTCTAAGATAGCCATGCTTGCTAAAGCGTGTATACCATCTCATTTCGCTATCACATTTGTGCACCTCTCGCCTACAAAAAACAGGAGAGCAAGCAACATCATGTAATTTATTTATTCCCGCGACGCCATTTAATGTCAAATTTTGGATTAATTATGATTTTATAAACCATGCTTATTACAAAACATGCAATATTTATACCTTCCCACATAATAATTTCACTCCCGCGATCATCGTTTTGAGGTATACAGTAAGGCGCCAAGAAATTATACCGGTAAATTGCGTTGAATTTTCGTATTAATGTCAGTCTTTTAAAGCAATTTTAGAGACTTTTTTTTACCTATTCCTAGTATAATCCCACCCCTTTCTCAGAGATGTTGGTTTGGAAATAAATTGAACAGCTTGCTGTAATAGACACCTATGCTACAAATAGACAGAACACGGCATGACCATAAAATTTTGGCGATATTTCGATTTTTTTCAAAATCGCATCCGTAAAAATCATGGCTGGGAAAAAAAATCGTGATTTTCGATAATATCAAATAACCATGCAAGCTTACACCCCACCCCAGGCACGCTCACACACTTTGAGAGTCTTATGTCTAAAATTTCATAACATCCACCCCATCCAAATAAAGATGCCATTTCACATCTCAGAATATCAGATAGATTTCAATATTATTTTTCTGAGGATGATGCCCTCGCTGACCTACCAGATTACAGCTGGCTTTCTTCCCCCCCCCCCAATCACGCACACACAGGCTTCCCACAAGAACCTATTGAAAAAGTAGGACATTTTCCAGAAAAAAGTAAGACACTTTTGGCAGAAAAAGTAGGAATTTAAATGTTAAATTATTAACAAAAAATTTAAATATGAACTTGGTTAATAACGGGAATGGGTTTGCTAAGCCTTATTACTTAATGCAGGGTTCCAACAGGCAATGAGAGTAACTAATATGATTGTAACTGCGACATCAAATTTTCAAGGTACAGCCTCCTTTACCTCCCCTTCTAGCCGTCCGTTCCTCCCACATAATTATTTATAATCATGTTCTAATTACATTTTATAAACAGTAGCTGCGGAGGTTGGATAATGACAAATTCAATGGTTTTCAAGGAAATTTTCAATTCAGGCTAAATTCAGGTACTTTCAAGGCCATAGAAACGCAATATTTTTTACAAGGATTTTCACGGTTGAGGGAACCCTGCATTATATACATGTGGATGATATTTTGACACACTGTGATTTCAAACTCCTACGCATCATAAACAATAAGACTGAACATCACTACTACATAGGCAGGCAACAAATTTTAGTCTAATTGTTTTCAAGATATTCTCTAGGTTACATTTTGAAAACAATTGCACTAAAACTTATTGCTGGATTATGTAGTATATATATTGAAATAATAAGGACCTTAAAATAAAAAATGAAAATTTGTAAGCTAGTAAATAGACATCTACCATAAATGATACCACACCAATTAATTAATAGATTTCATTCTATTTTCTTTTCTGTAGAGCTCTAAGCTCCTGTTAATTCGATTGGAAATAATTTTTGTTTCATCAGTCAGCAACAACATTCAGCTACATGTAGGAACACACCAAACATGTCTAAAAGAAGCTAGAAAAGATGTGTTCATAATCAACATTGCACAAAGTAACTAATGTAACTGAACTCTAACATAGCTACAACAATACACAAACACTTATTGAACATTAACAGACTACAAATATAAACATCTACCAAGAATGACTGTCAAGAAAAAAAGCACTAGCATAGTTATTCATGTTTTGAACACCTGCCTATTAAATCAGCTCCAGGGGCAAGGAGTGCTAAACCCTTTCAGACCGCAATATCAGCCTGCTGTAGCCTAAAACAAACTGACACATTGGAAAACTATAAAAAAAAAAGTAGGACAATGCTGATAAAGTCACACACACAAGCACGCGCACACACGGCTTGTACACCTTTCAGTATTTGAATTTCCATAACTTTCCATGACTAAAATTAAAAAATTCCATGACCTCCAGAACCAATAACTAGGTCAAAGACAGTCAAATTTGTTTCAAAATGTTCAACAGCATAAAGTAAATTATATGGAATTCACTTTATCTAGGGCAAAGGGTCAACATGTGAGAATTTTTGGTAGATTTTTAATAACATCTGTGGTTTTTACATCAAAAAATTGACGAACAAAAATTCTGAATGGAAGTTCTAGAGCCTATGATCATATATGTAGCATCCTTTCAGCCTAACTTGGTTGAAATCGGTCAAAACGGTAAGAAGCAATAAGACCATTTCTAGTAAATTTTGAACAAAATCTAAGAACCACAAAATTCCCTATTAACCCTTTAACACTCATATCAGCCAAAGACGGCTTCTGTAGTGGTCTTCAGAAAAGTCCATTTGGACATCAAGAAGACTATTGTTGAGCATTTTTCTAAAATAGTCGTCACTTGGTCTACAAAATGACATTTTGAAATCTTTTTTTTTATAACAAATTTAAGGCTTAAAGCCTAGGCTTCTATTGGAACAAGGTGTTCAAGAATAAATTTAAATCCATTCCTTAAAGTGGTTACTTTCACGAATATATTGTGTACTAACAGCTAACACGCAGGGGAAGATGTGACAAAATATGAGCCAAAAAAGCTGTATACAGGTATATAACACACGGTTTAGTTCAGAAATATTGCAAAACATATTTACCGATGAACGAAAATTGGTAACTTTGCCGCTACACTCAAAATAATAATAATCGCTTATCGGCTAAATATCTCATTATTTTTATTAATATTAACAAAGTTTATTTCACACTTTAACCGTAATAGAATGCACAAAACCATCTTTGAGTGAGAAATACATTCAATATACAGGGCAATCGCCATAGGCTAGCGAGCAAGAGAGAGATTATCGACATCTAATTATCATAATGTAACCAATTCGCTCGGCACAAAATCGCCCAAATGAACAAAAATCTTGCCAATAAATATACTGCTGAATGCATATGCTGAGTAGGAAATAATGAATTTATTGCTCAAATTGTTTTAAACACATCTTCTGTACATATTTATTATTAATTTGGAATATTGGCATTCGCAGCATTACAAACCTGTTTTTATTTGGGAGGCCTCCTTCCAGTACAGATATAGTTCAGTGGAATGCCTCCAATCATAAGAGTTTAATTTGGCCTTCCAACATAAGAAGCGATCTAACCTCATTTTAATTCTTACGTTGTTTTGGGACATTTTATGTTGGTCGGACATGACTTTGATAATGAATGAAATCATGTGATCGCAGCGATAAAGAAATGAAATGTGTATTTCCGACCTTTATCTCCTCATTTTACATTAAATTTGTATGCCATCAGATTTTATTTCTATTTAGCGAGATTATCATTTTCCATGAGTTTTCCATGACTTTTACCAAAATGACAAATTTCCATGACTTTTCCAGGCCTGGAATTTAGATTTTCAAATTCCACGACTTTCCAGGATTTCCATGACCCGTGCGAACCCTGCACACTGTTTGGACTAGCACGCACAAAAATAAATTATCAAAAATACGGTCTCCAGAAAAAAAGCATTAAACTATTCGCTAATCCAGCAGAAGGCCAAACCATTTTTAAAACTGAAAAACTGCTTAAACTCAGACATCGGAAAATCACAAATGCTTACTATTGCTAAGAACTCATCACAATGCCCTACTCAAATCCATCACCCCCCATACTTCACACACACCATCAGCATTCACCAACACAAGAACAAGACATAGTCTACACGTTGAATACGCACAAACACACAGAGAAAAACAGAATATCTATTGCGGCCACTAAATTAAGTAACAGTACAAAACACGTAACACGTGACAAAATTTTAACAGCAAAATCATTCAAGAAAGCAATAAAAAAAGTACATAATCGACACATACTAGTACCCGCATAAATAGCATTAACACCACACAAAAATAGCGAGCACCAACAGTGCTACTGCCATTGAAATTACTACTACTACCACAAACACGAACCATCACAGCCACCACCACTACTACTACTGGATGAACACAATTGGTATTACCACTACTGGATGAGCTGGCAAATATACCATGGCTATAGCCTGCCCACCCACACCTCCCCGTCTCCCTCCCATCCGCATGTGTGTATATCCTGATAAGTAACTGTCTCTGTTGTCTGTATTGTTACTGTTCTGTCTATATATGTACGGTGTCTGCCAGAATTATAGGTTGCACCTTTGGTGGACAATCTGGACTCAATTATGTAAAAACATGTTACTGTCAAATAAATACTCTTTGATTTGATTTGATTATTGCCACGGAAATCATTAACAAAATTTCTAACCATACTTTCACTATAACGTTTAAGTTATTAATAACTACTTGATTTAATGATTGCGTAAGCGTGGCAATTGAATGATGGACAAATTTATGTAATCACATTGGCATGATATATGGTATCAGTATGACATTCAATTAAAACAACCGCTCTTCATTTTTCAACGGGAATTTACGCGGCTATTACGCCTATGTAGTTGTTTACTCACAACAAATCACCAGGCGCCGAGTTTATTTTGCCAACCAACTTGTGGGAGTGCGCGATTGCGCTGACATTACGGTTACCAGAAAAGGGCCTATATCATATGTGGCAGTGGATACACGGACGAAAATTCAAAAGGAAGACTGCTGGGCCTAAAAATATTTAGGACAATTGTTTTAAAAGCCCAAATTTGCTACCTATCTAAAGGAGGTATTTCGGCTCGATTGTACACACATACATGTAATTTGCATATCTTAAAGATGACTGAAGAAAATGAAGAAATTTGCGGCGCTAATTTCGGTTGAATGTCACCAGTTTTCGATAGGAAATATTGACATACCTTCCGTAACTTCCTCCTCAATCGTTCCCTTTACTTGCGAAAAACACCACTGAATTCCGTTTCCATTGCCTGTAAATGAAAAAGTGGTGTGCGCTTAGTATCTTTCTAACGGTGAGAAAAATAATATTACAATTACAAGATAATTTATACAAACATGAAAAGTTTATGGAGGGCACGTTATATATACAGCGGATATATTCTTTACCTGTGATTGAATTCGACAAATAAGACGTCTTGCTCAAAGAAGAATGATCAGTCATTTCATCATCAGACATGTCATATCGACTATTGTCCATGAAGATAGTAGATTACATTGGATTTTGATAATTAAAAATAAAAATTATTCCAATATGTCGGCCATTGCTTAGAAAGCCAAAAGCTATGACGTCATTTGATACGAATATCGGTACGGGGGAATCCCTACATCAGGAATTCCGTATTTAAGGGAACAAAACAGAGTTGTTTGTGCAGTAGAAACTGTTCAAAATTCGATTCCTATTTGAGTTACTATAATTAATCTGCGATGCAATCGTAGATTATTAAAATCACTGAGGATCTTTCTTTTTTCTTAATCTTCCTCAAAAGTTTTGCACCGCATCTCCTCGCAGTTTTCATCCGATCAACTTCAAATTTGGTAAACTTCTGCTACCTAGTCTGGAATCGTGTGCTATTCAAAAGAATCTGGATCTGCCCAATAGGTTTTTAGCTACCCACCCTTTCATGGGCAAAAAGTCCTATCGGAAATGTATGTGGATTTTCAATATGGATCTTTGAAGTGCTATTCCACACCTACAGTTTTGGTCGGATCACTACCATACTTGGTTGGGATGTTGTCGGTTTTTTGCAGAAATAAACTCGGTAAAAGTTTTAAATGGGCGTCAAAATATTTTTGGTTCCGGTCGACTTGAAATTTAGTGAACTTCTGGGTCTTATATTGAATTCAGTTGGTCTCAAATTTAAAGTTGATCCATCCAATAGTTTTCGGGTGATCAGCTTTTCCATTCCACATACCCCTATAGTAAACCTATGGGAGCAATAGTTGAGCGTTTTCTCCTAGAGTTTTCTTCCGATTCTCTTCAAACATGGCCATATTCTAGAATATTGAGAGATCTAAATAATTTCCAATGATAATATTAATATCTCCCTTGGGATCAAGGTCATTCACATGTAAAAATTTCCAATTTTCATGTTTGACATAAGTTACATGCCTTTCATCATGCAACTTCAAAGAGCATGTTAGAAGACACACATTACTTTATCCTGAGGGTCAAAGTAACATTTTTGTGTAAATCTATGGGAATTTCAAGCATGGATCTCTGAACTGTGACTACACCTAGAGTTTTATTGGATCAGCATCAGACGTGTTCAACGGTCATATAAGAAGAAGCCTTACGATAATCCTGAATGCCCAGTCATCGCAGATTTACAGTTACTGTGGACACTGTCACAGGGGTGAGTTGGGTCAGAGCAGACTCGGACAAGTATCTATATAGATGGCGAGGTACGAGAAGGAAGGAGTTTGTCCATATCCAAAGAAGATGGACTACCCACATGTAATATGAATTTAAGGGGATTATATTGAACATATATAATCCCCTTAAATTCATATCACATATATATGACATATTCTTAAAGGGGCACACGTACTAATCTATCATGGATTCGTTTGAAAATCGTAGGCTATATTTCTTAACTAATATAGTACAGTATAGTTATGAATAGCATAAAAGGCGTAAATAAGCAGAAACCCATCTTACAATCCACAAATCCGTCCTTTGGTAGAGGTTTAGCACGTTTTAGCTTCAACAGGTCCACATGAAAATTCATAACGCTTGCCGTCATTGTGACAAGCTACACTCTGAGACACGACAGTGTAAATACTAAACGCGCAGCTCTTGTAACAATGTCACCACGATCTCTCCTAATCCGTAATCAACAAAAGATATGAGCAGTAATTAAAGGGCTACTATTAGCTCACATATTCTACTGGTCTAGATTCGAACATGCTGGGATCACTAAATAGTGTGGGGCGGGATGGGGTATTGGGATCGGGAACGTGGGGTGGGGGTGGGTTGGTGGGGGTTTTGGAATGGGGCGGGGGCAAGCCAACAGCAGAATCTGTTAGCGAGACCACCTATCAGTTGCGATTTTTAAGACAAGATGTCAAGAGACCACCTAGCTGTAAAGAACCTCTTCTTCTAAAAAAACAACCTCTGGTCGCAGTCATTCGCTGGGGGGGGGGGGGGGGTATGAGTACTAAGCTATGGGTGAGGCAAAAATACAGGGGAGGGAAGGTGCTATGAAGATATAGCCTACTATGGTAGAGGACAAATCTGGTTTTGGGTGTGTGCCCCCCAACCTCCCTCCGCCCCACCCCTCCAACCCCCACCTCCTGTTCCTACGCATATGAACTGAAATCAAAGTTCTGTGAAACTATGCATTCTATTATTAAAACCCGTTTCGGTTTTAAGAAACTGCCCATTTTATTATTGAAACTACCCAACCAGTTACAGTTTTACTCGGAGTAGTGAAACTACAAAACCAGTTTTGTGAAACCGAAAGCAGTTTTGCCATGATCGAATAGGCCTTTAGAACGGTGTTGAGCTTACTTCCAGGCCAGAGACAGCTAGACAATTGAGTGGGCGTATGTTCGTAGGATGGACAATTGGGTGCGCGGAGAAAATCCCACTGGACATCCCACCGAACATAATCCCACCAGCCAAATCTCACCAAACATAATCCTACCATAATCCTACCCGGACATCATCCCACGGGACAAAATCCCACCGGGCCATAATCCCACTAGACAAAATCCCACCGAACATAATCCCACCGGACAAAATGATAACACCACCGGACCAAATCCCACCTGACAAAATCACATCGGAGATAATATCACCCTGCCAAAATGTCAGTATCCATGGGCGTCACACTTCGAATAGTTGTTAACTTGTGAGCAATCTCGGGGCTATTACATCTCTTTCATCCACTGCTCTTATAATCAGCCATAACTAGATTGCCCAGTCGGTGACGCGACATCGCATGTCCCCACGTGCACCGCTCTGAACTTTTGATAACGCCCCCCCCCACCCCCACCCCTCCCACGCACGCACGCACGCACGCACACAACTCCACCCCTCCACCCCTGGGGCGGAGCCAAATGTAAATGTCCTTTTGCACTCCGCAATCATAAGGGTAACTCACATACCACATTTAGTTGAATTTCGTCCAACAGTGTCAGAGGAGTTGCATTACAATCAATTTCATGACCTTTTAACCCCACACACCACCACCCTGGGGGCGGGACAAAATGTAAATGTGCTCATCCACTCCACATTGATATGGGTAACTCATATACCAAATTCGGTAGAATCCCGTCAAACTGAATCGGAGAAGTTAAATGTAAATGTGCTCGTCCACTCCACATTGATATGGGTAACTCACATACTAAATTTGGGGAATTCTGTCCAATGGTTTCGGAGGAGTTGCATTACATTCAATTTTTTTAACTTTTTACCCCCCCCCCCCCATCCCCACCCACCCCTGGTGGGGAGGGGCGGGCTAAATATAAATGTGCTCATTCACTCCACATTGATATGGGTAACTCACATACCAAATTTAATTGAGTTCTGTCCAATGGTTTCGGAGGAGTTGCATTGCAATCAATATTTTTAACTTTTGACCCCATCCACCCACCCCTGGGGGCGGGACCAAATGTAATTGATATGGGTAACTCTTATACCAAATTTGGTTGAATTCCGTCAAACAGTTTCGGAGGAGTTCCATTGCAATTAATTTCATGACCGTTTGACCTCACTCAACCAACCCCCTTGGGGCGGGGCCAAAGGTAAATGTACTCATCCACTCCACATTGATATGGGTAATTCTCATACCAGAATTCATGACATGAATTCCATTAAACAGTTTCGGAGGAATTTCATTACAATTAATTTCATGACGTTTAGACCCCATCCACCAACCCGCTGGGGGCGGGTCCAAATGTGAATGTACTCATCCACTCCACATTGATATGGCTAATTCTCATACCAAATTTGGTTGAATTCCGTTAAACAGTTTTAGAGGAGTTGCATTACAATTAATTTCATGACCTTTTTACCCCCCCCCCATCCCCCCTTCCCCTGGGTAACTCACATATGGGTAACCCACATACCAAATTTAGTTGAATTTCGCCCAACAGTCTCAGAGGAGTTGTAATACAATTAATTTCATTGCCCCCACCACCCACAGGTGGCAGCTAAATGTAAATGTGCTCATCCACTCGACATTGATATGGGTAACTCATACCAAATTTGGTTGGATTTTGTCCAATAGTTTCAGAGGAGTTGTATTACAATAAGTTTTTTACCCTTTGCCCCCCCCCCCATCCCACCCACCCGTTGGGGCGGGGCCAAATGTAATTGATATGGGTAACTGTCATACCAAATTTGGTTGAATTTTATCCAATAGTTTCGGAGGAGTTGCATTCCAATAAGTTTTTTTACCTTTTGACCCCCATCCCACCCACCCAATGGGGAGGGGCCAAATGTAAATGAGCTCATGCACTCCACATTGATATGGGTAATTCTCATACCAGATTTGGTTGAATTCCATCAAACAGTTTCGGAGGAATTTCATTACAATTAATTTCATGACGTTTTGACCCCATCCACCAACCCGCTGGGGGCGGGTCCAAATGTGAATGCGTCATCCACGCCATATTGATATGGGTTACTGTCATACCAAATTTGGGTGAATTCCGTTAAACAGTTTCGGAGAAGTTGCATGACCCCCCCCCCCCCCGTCCCACCCCCTGGGGACGGAGCCAAATCAAAATATGTCTTGCAAAGCGCAATCATATGGGTAAGCCACATACCAAATTTGGTTGAATTCCACCAACGGTTTGGAATGAGATGGAGCGTGACGGGCGGACGTTCTTAAAACGTGGGGATAACAAGTTACAATGCCAATGTGGCCAAATCTTAGCTAGATATCCGTCGTCCCATCATTTTGGAAGGAGAATTTTTACAACTAACTGATATGGTAGGTACCCATAAAGAACAATGAAAAGGCATTGAAATAAACGCAAACAACTGACAGAATGATATAACGATGCAGTATTTAAAGAAACACGGTGCATGGATTCCATTCATAGTAGAAAGGTAATGCCGACGTGCGGAGATAGCAGATTCTTCACTCGTTAATATTGCGCCATATACTATTAAATATCCTATTAAATATTCAAGAAAGTAAGTTGTTTTACAATATATTTTGTTAGATGCAACATTGCAGGCATTACTTGTCCAGTGATTTCCGAAAAAGGTCTCTGCCAATCCCGAAACAGGGCCGAACCTAAGGCAGTGCAACATGTGCATTGGCACAGGGCCCTGTGCATTCCGCAAATTTGCAGGCCCCCCCCCCAAATGACACAAACAATGTTTGTCTTACTTTTGAGGCCCCTGCACGACTACAAATTACACACACACACACACACGTATAAGACTGATGTGGCCAAATGCAGTGTAGATACTCCGTAGATATTGTATATGCTGCCCATATGTCACAATGTGAACACTAAGTAAAATTGAAATTGAGGGCAAAAATAAAGAACTCTACACCTTAGTAGTAGAAGGGCCATGTTTTAGGCGGCTGCGCTGATTGGACCAGAGGGTGATGACCTCATCTCGTTTGCATATTTGGCCAGGCCCACATGGGCATATATGGGCATGGGAGGTGACCTAGATAAATCATTGCCCATGTGGGCGTGGCTCAATGTGCAAATGAGATGACATCATCTCCCTCTCGTGCAATGAGCGAACAGCCGCCTATATATTCGCTATCTTTGGTGATGTAGGCCTGTATGTCTAGGCACGTGCCAATGACTGACAGGTATAATGAGCCATGTCCGCGGTTATGTGACACCTGTAGGCCAATCAGCACGGCTGCTTATATCGTCGCACTACCTTAGGTCACATGACATCATTTTATGCTTGTTTATGGTCTAATGACCCTTGAAGAAAGGGTTGACCGAATGTAGAGTATCCTAACATGCGCCCATATTGTTGTCCTGCTCAGGTTATGTGACAGTAGCTACGCTCGTTGCTAGTCCTAATCGCCCATGTAAAGGGAGTGGCCTAAGGTCTGAGTGGTGTCAGGTCAGGTGGCACCTGTATGCCAATCAGTACAGCTGCTTATGTTATTGCCCTAGTTTAGGGCAGCTTATAGGATGCCAGCTGTCATGCTGCAGGCCTAATTACTCATGAATGTGGCTTAGGCTAAAGTGTGGTGGGGGGGGGGGGTTATCATAGCCTAATGTGTGTCCATATCGTCACCTAGGTCAGGTCACATGATGCCAGCTATGCTCATTGCCGGGCCTAATGGCCCGTGAAATGGTCAGGGTCTAAGGCCTGAGGCAGTGTCTTTTGACAGATCTATTGCAATGGAGGGTTGGGGTCTGAAACAGCTTTTAGATAGATGTATTCTGCAAAGCTTATAACCTAATTGCCCATGGCCATGTCTGACTGAGACCGACTATACTAAAGAAAGGCTTTTAACTTGTCCAAACTAGAATGTGCAGTCGATGGCATGCCATCGCAAATCCCCACGCATTCGCCACTTCAAGCTTTACCCTCTCTTTGACCTGAAACACAATAAATTCCTTTAAATGTAGTTTCAATGGGTAATGAGTTTCAAAATGAAATGCGACATGACCACATTTGATCAAGTTTATTTTTTTCCCACCAAAATATATCATGTATCAAAATTCCAATGTGTGTACATCCTTGCCCATAGATGTAATTATTCCCAAAGTTTCATATTTCTATCTGAAATGGTGTGCGAACAGTTGCGTTACAATCGATTGGTGCCCAATTGTGATGTTTGACCCCCTGCTCCTAACCTCAGTTTGAGCCAAGATCAAAATAATTCCTTGTACTGTAATCTACCACGCATGGGCTTCTAAAAGGGTGTAACATGACTACCTTTGGATAAATTTAATTTTTTACCCTCAGTTCCCACACCATGCCCCACCCCTGGGGGTCATAACAAAATTTCAAAAGTGCCATGCACATCCCCGGCCATAAGTTTCAAATTTCTATATGAAATGGTCTAAGAGGAGTTGTGTTACAATCGATTGGTGCCCACTGTTGACCCAGCACCCTACCCTCAGCTTGACCCAAGATCAAAATAAGTCCTTGTACTGCAGTCTACACATCATTGGCTTGAAAATGATATCAAAATTCCAATGTGTCATGTACATCCCTGGCCATATGTGTAATCCTATATTTCTATGTGAAATGGTCTAGGAGGAGTTGTGTTACAATCGATTGGTGCCCACTTTTGACCTTGCCCCGACCCTCAGTTTGACCCAAGATCAAAATAATTCCTTGTACTGTACTCTACTCATCATTGGCTACAAACTGATATGTGACCACCTTTGGGAAAATTTTATTTTTTATTCCACATTTTCCGTCACCGGGGTCATACCAAAATTCCACAAGAGCTATCAGCAAATCACTTACCTGTACTGTATATTAATTGTACATCACAGGATATGATGGACCACAGGATACAGTCTCATTTTGAAATTTGACAATCAACATGCGAATTCAAAACTCCTGTGGTACTACCCATCGGGCAAGCATAGCTTGGAGACTGAACCATAAAGCCTATCTGCCCAGGAGAAACGTCATTTGATGACAACTGGCAAAACATAAGCAAAGTTCGTAGTCTGAAAAAAGAAGAAACAATTAAAAAAACAATCAGCATACTACATATTTAGATGTGAAATGGTCTATGAGGAGTTGCATGACAATCGATTTGTGCCAACTTTTGACCATGCCCCCTACCCTCAGTTTGCCCCAAGATCAAAATAATTCCTTGTATTGTTGTCTACTCATCATTGGCTTGAAAATGATATGTGACGTGACCACCTTTGGATAAATTTAATTTTTTACCCACAATCCCCACACCCTCGGGGTCATGATAAAATTTCAAAAATGCCATGCACATCCCTGGCATATGTGAAATCATACCGAAAGTTTCATGTTTCCATGGGAAATGGTCTAGGAGGAGTTGCATTACAATCGATTGGTGCCCACTTTTGACCCCACCCCATACCCTCAGTTTGACCAAAGAACGAAATAATTCCCTGTACTGTAGTCTACTCATCATTGGCTTGAAAATGATATGCGACATGACAAGCTTTGGAAACATTCAATTTTTTACCCCACATTTCCCATGCCCTGGGTCGTACCCCTGGGGTCATACCAAAATTGCAAAAGTGTCATCCAAATCATTGGCCAGATGTGCAATCATCCCCAAAGTTTAAAGTTTCTATCTGAAATGGTCTAGGAGTTGTTGCATTACAATTGATTGGTGATTACTTTTGAAATTTTGACCCCGACCCTACCCTCAGTTTGACCAAAGATCAAAATAATTCCTTGTACTGTAAACTACTTACCATTGGCTTGAAAATGATATGCGTCATGACCTTTCGAAAAATATAATTTTTTACCCACATTTCCCACCCAAATTCCACAAGTGTCATGCACATCCCTGTTCATATGTGCAATCATACTGAAAGTTTTAAGTTTCTATGTGAAATGGTCTAGGAGGAGTTGTGTTACAATGGATTGGTGCCCACTTTTGATCCCCCATTACCCTCGGTTTGATCCAAGATCAAAATAATTCCTTGTACTGTAGTCTACTCATCATTGGCTTCAAAATGATATGTGACATGACCACGTTTGGATAAATTAAATTTTTTACCCACAGTCCCCACACTCTGGGGTAATGACAAAATTTCAAAAGTGCCATGGACATTCCTCGCCATATGTGTAATCCTACCAAAAGTTTAAAGTTTCTATGTGAAATGGTCTAGGATGAGATGCATTACAATCGACTGGTGCCCTCTTTTATCCCCGCCCCAGCCCTAAGTTTGACCCAAGATGAAAATAATTTCTTGTATTGTAGTCTACTCATCATTGGCGTGAAAATGATATGTGACATGAACACCTTTGTATAAATTTAATTTTTTTTACCCACAGTCCCCACCCCCATGGGCATCATGACAAAATTTCAAAAGTGCCGTGTACATCCATGGCCATATGTGTAATCATACCAGAAGTTTCAAGTTTCTGGGTGAAATGGTCTAGGAGGAGTTGCGATGGTAGCTCTTTTAAATAGACTGTTAAGATTGCCTTTCTGTTGCAATTCTTAAGTTTGTTCAAGAAAATTTAAATTTTCTGGAAAATGTCCATTTGTAGACCAAGAGAAGACTATTTTAACAATTTACCACTGGAATGACTGGCTCGGTTTTCGAGCTAGTCATTCCAGTGGTAAATTTTCATAAATAGTCTTCTCTTAGTTTGCAAATGGACATTTCGCAAGACCACTGCAGAAGCACTGAAGAAGGGGTAAAGGGTTAATGAACCTCCAACTGATGTAGCTAATTGAGACAGGAACTACTTTTACTGTCACGCTTCAAGTATTGAAACACACCATGCATTTGTCAACTCAAGAACACTGAATGGATAAGATTCTGAAACTGGTTGGAGGGCTTAGGGAGGGATATATGTTCAATAGTTTGAAAGTAGTTTGACTGACGGCTGTGGCCACAGTTTCCAGTCAAATTTCTTTCAATACATTCATCAACTTACGCAATACTTCTAGCATTATCAGGAAAATAAGATTCTGGCACTTTAGGGTTCAAAGTGTTAAAAGCTAAATCACTAAACCGCTCTATTAAGAGAAGAGCATAATAGCCCATCCATGCAGGCAGTTCTAAAGAAGAGCGCTGTTCTATAGTAGGTCTGCCCAGCAGACATTGTAATACAGTATAATTTGAGTTTATTTTGACACTTTCCATAATTTAATCCAATATCACAACTGCATTGCAAGCATGAATAAAACATATTGAATATGATGAAATTAATTGGCAACTGTTGATTTCTGAGGCAGAAACAGCTTCCTTCAACTTATGTTCAAAATATACAACAGCCTTCATCTAGTGCTGTCATGGAGCCAATCATTCCAATAACAAAGTGGCAAGTTACAACAATAGTCTTCTCTTAGCCTGCAGTGGTTAACTAATGCATGCCCATTTACAGACCAAGAAAAGACTATTTTATCAAATTTTCCACTGGAATAACTGGCTAGTTAATCGGGCCTGCCATCACAGTTAAGTGGTAAGCTTTTAAAATTGAACATATTGAAATTAATGTGATTGGGTTCGGTTGGTGCCTAAGGCAGCAATGACTTCCAGTCAAATCAATTTCAAAATTTTCAACTGTTTTTCTGTATGGTTACTTTAAAAAATGAAATATGAGGAATTCGTACATGAAAGGGTTAAAGGTGATGGATATTTTGAAACTACTTTGAATCTGATTCACACAAAAGCCAATCAAATTACTTTCAAAATATTCAGCTGGCAATACTAGTGCAACTTGAATGAAGATTTTTGCCACAACAACTTCCAGCCAAATTTTTCTAGAATAATAATAATCATCGCTTTCAGTTAACACTAGCTGAAGAGTTGAATAGCAATGTGACTGCAAACTGTTGTTGACTAAAACAGCAACACTTTGTTAAATGGCTCTCTGAATAACAAATTACATAACCTCAGGTTTCGTGACCTTCAGTAATTAAACAGTCTGTATACAGTAGCAGTAGTAGTCAGTTATTGATTTTTTTTTATCCAAGTGCTGAGGCATGAGTCTACTGAGAGCTTACAGCAGCTGTGAAAGATTAATGGGAAAAAGTATAATATAACCAAAATTAATAATTTCTATCTCGCGTTTGCAAGGCGAATTACAGTCCGATTTCCATCAAAGTCACTTGAGTTCTTGAGGGGCATTTGCTCAATCTATTCAACTGTTATTTCTCTGAATGGCAACAACAGCTGCCAGTAAAATTATTTTAAAAATATTAAACATAATATTTTTCTCATCACAAATAACTGGTCTTTTCTAGTCTGTAAGGTTAAAGGGTTTGCCTAAGCCCTATGCCTCAAAGACGGTTTGCTAATCTTAGGAAGCGTCTTAAAAAGTTGTGTAAAAATATTTTTTCACATTTTAATATATCAATGCTTCCACATACTACTGTAGTCCTTATAATATTGAGAACAATTTGGATAAAAGCCAGTGCTGTCTCTGACAGAAAAATAAAGCACAGTTTCAGAAAAGCATGAGTTAATCATTAAGCTTGCATGATCACTCAACCCTGCCTATAATGGGCACTACATGGTCCATCAAAAAGTGGTCGTTAAAGACAGATAGTCAGTTAATACAACTGATTCGCTATACTATGCAGCATTTTTAGACCAGAAGATGGTGGTTACTTATGGCTTCTGGTCATATCACCACCTCTTTTAAAGAATAACCATATTTTGGTTCCAGAGCAGGTGTTCGTCTTTGGGTAATAAATATCTTCCTGGTTATAATCCTGAATTTCCATCTGACGGAGTTTTATCATGAAAGCTATATAAAATCATCATTACTAGATTGACCTTTAGTCCGCTGATGCCTAAATATTTAAGATATTATTGTGTGCTCTGACATCTATATTGTTGAATTTTTTGTAATGTGTTTGACTGAAAGTTGTACCTGCCACAGAAACTCTACCAAACCGTGTTGCTAAATAAACTTGGACATTTGGCTACAAGGAACTGAAGTGCGAAATCTAAACTTGTCACCATAAATTTGCCCGATGGTGGAAACTGTAACAGATCTATCCTGTCTATTAAGGAAGACATCTGAAGTTAGGCGTTTGCTATATATACACCTGTGCAAAAGTTAAACACCAGCAAAAACAATAGAACGTAGAAACATGATGGTACAACTAGGCTGCCATACTTTTTGTCCCCGCGTTAGCTGACATAATTCCAAGTACGAAATGCACATGCATGCATGACTTCACGCCGCTTGATGTCCGTGCGGGGCTGGAAACAGCACACGTGTTCAGTTATGAAAAAGTCCAGTTTGAGGTGTAGAACATTACATACAGATTTAGGCGACAAGATTAGGAATTTTGTGTTCATGACCGTGGTTTATTTGTACAGAGAGAATTAGCTCTTGATTGTGAACCGCTATGGCAAGACGAAGGTTAAGTGATCGTGTGAAATGGCAAATCATAGGCATGCATACCACTGGTATGTCATGCAGAGAGATTGGCAGACAGCTGAACATTAACCATACTGTAATCAGTCGTTTGATTGCAACACATGGGCAAACTAATGAGGTGAAGGACAGGCCTAGATCTGGAAGACCGAAGAAGACTACTGCCCGTGATGATCGAGCCCTAGTACGCCTTGTTAGGAGATCTCCATTCACCAACAGCAGAGTGCTCAGCCAGCAATGGGAAACGCGCAATAGAGTGTCAATGTCTACCGTCAAAAGGAGACTGTATGCTGCTGGCATGAAAGCTAGGAGACCTGTCAGACGTCCTCTCCTCACTGCACACCACAAAGAGGAGCGTCTGAGGTGGTGCAACGAAAGAAGACACTGGAACATGAGATCCTGGAGACGGGTACACTGGTCCGATGAAAGTCAGTTCCTGCTTCATGCCACAGATGGTCGAACTCGTGTATGGAGGTCCAGACGCACGGCGTATGACCAACGCAACATCATGGAAGAAGTTCCATTTGGTGGAGGTTCCGTTATGATATGGGGGTGCATCTCATTTGATTGTAAGCTGGATCTGTTGACTGTACCTGGAACACTAAATGGACAAAGATATCAAGATTCCATACTGGATAGAGTTGTGGTCCCTCATTTTGTAAATCATGCACCTGGAACCCACCCTATATTCATGGATGACAACGCCCGACCACATCGTGCTAGAGCTGTGCATGAATACCTCCGCCAGAATGCCATCGAAACCCTACCATGGCCAGCAAGGAGCCCTGACATGAACCCTATTGAGCATATCTGGGACATTCTGGGAAACATGGTGAGAAGGAGGGATCCTCCTGTGCAGAACCTACAGGAATTAACAGACGCACTCCATCTTGAATGGCAACGAATACCACAATGGCGTATCAGTCGGTTGGTGACCAGCATGAGACGTCGTGTCCAGGCCGTCATCCAGGCACAAGGTGGATATACCCGGTATTAATAATGACAGTCTCAAACTCGTGCACAGATGTTAAACTTCGTTTTCAGACACCATTAATGACAATCTAGCCACGTGTGTCAACTGTAGGGCAATAGTTGTCAGTTGTGTCAACGTAACCATATTCAGGCCTCGTTTTCAAGTTCAAACAAAAACATACAGTGTTTCCCCACCATCATAATCAGCATTCCTCTAGTTGCGTTATTACCTCTTGCACTAAGATGGATCGGTACATAAATGTTTATGCTATTGCTTTCTTCATAGCACATGAATATACCCTCGCATGTGCGGAAAATAGGGTGGTGCTTAACTTTTGCACAGGTGTATATGATGTAGTAATTTCGGAAGTTCATATCTCGGCCGTTTATGGACAGATTATCTTCTAGTTTTCAAATGCTCGTTCATCTATGGCCATGCTGATATGACAGAGGTCATAGCATTCCGGGATGCATGGTTCAAATGAAGCGATAGAAGAGGAATAGTAATAATAATAATAATAATAATAATAATAATAATAATAATAATAAGAGAATCAGAACAATTTCTAGAAGGATTCCACGTAAAAGTTAGCATTCTGCAGTATAAAGGTTAATCTATTATTTTACCAGTAGAAGGGTTAATAGGCAGGAACAAGTTCCATTCAAATTGTTTTGAAAAATAGTCAGCAGGTATCCTTAGCATCTACAATAAGTGCAAGTTTTATATTGGCATTCATATGTTCATGGACTAATCAGCTCCGTGGTCAGCTGCTATTAATTGACAATTAAATCCCTATCATATTAATCTGTTTTCCTGTTCACTGGTGAAATTCCGTTCCTAGAACTGCTTTAAATAATGTTTCTTGTCTTTCAGATCAGTCACCTAGGTGGCTTAGGAGAATGTCTATATACACACATAAAACTGGCCACAAAAATCATGTAGATATTTGGTCATTCAGCAGTAAATAGGTAAATCGTGGATTGACCATACAGCCATAAACAGGTCTAGAAGTGCATGACAATTTTTTTATCTTTCCAATATGCTCAATGGAAACTGGAAATTAGTACAAAATCAATCAAGTAAGAGCTAACATTCTGCAGTATATAAATACAACTGTAATATTTCACCAATAGAAGGGTTAATAGGCAGGAACAACTTCCAGTCAGATTGTTTTGAAAAATATGCTGTGAGTATCCTTAGCATCTACAATAAGTGATAGGTTTATATTGGTATTCATGGGTTCATTGGTTAATCAGCCCCATGGTCAACTGGTATTAAATGACAATTAAATCCCTATCACATTAATCTGTTTGCCTAGAGCATTTACAGTAGCAAATCCAGTTTATTACCCCGTGGTAAACAGATATGAAATGACAATTAAATGTCACATTAAATCATTTTTATTAGAGCCTCCACCAAATTGTTTGCTGCTACATAATAAAGAGGAAAATTAAGATCTATATATCTTGGCTGTTAACTGATGGATGTGGTTTATTTTCTCAGACCCACTGTGGATTCTAAATCTGGTAACATGGAACCAGTTTGGTTGCCCTAGACCCGGTGGTTCATGATAACCACCCAGCAGAAAGGTGGGTATATAATCCAAGATGGCTGCCAAACCAATCATCGGCCATTTTGAACTGTAACAAATTCGAAGTCAAGATCCCAAATAACATAAGTATAGAAATTTTGCTATCAAAATCCATCAAATAAAAAAATTCAAAATGGTCACCAAGATGCTCAAATCTGATTGGTCCAGTGTGGCCATAATTGTTTAACTATGAACGTCTTATGAGCGATCTTTAATCGCCCATGTGGACTAATGCTATTCTCCGAAATTCAACTTGATGGCCCAGTACTTCCTGAGGAGACGATTATTTCGTGTTATATGATGTCATCAAGATGGCCACCAAACCCGCAGCCAATCATGTTTGCCTTTGGGTATTGTATTCCTCAAAGCCTCTGTGAATGCTAAATCTGGTAACATGGAAGCAGTTTGGTTGCTCTAGACCCGGTAGTTCGGGGAACTACCTGCAGAAAATGGATGAATAATCCAAGATGGCTGCCAAACCAACCATCTGTCATTTTGAAAAGTTACAAATTCGAATTCAGGATCCAAAATAACATAAATAAAGCAATCTTCACTATCAAATTCCTTCAAATAAAAAAGTTCAAAATGGCCGCCTAGCTGTGCAAATCTGATTGGTCCACTGCTGCCATGTTTGTTTAAATATGAACTTTTACAAACAATCTTCAATCACCCACATGACCTAATCCTATTCTCCGAATTTCAACTTGATCGCACCAGTACTTCCAGAGGAGAAGATTATTTTGTGTTTTATGACGTCATCAAGAAGGCTATCAAACCCCAAGCCAATCCTGTTCCTTTTAGCAATTTTGATCCTAGTGCCAAAGTAGATGCGAGATCCTGAGATTTGGGTCGATTGACTCGCTGGTTTCGAAGAAGAAGGATTTTGAAATTCTGACAAAGCTGGTGGAAGAATAATAAAAATAACTAGAGGTTAGAGGACTAACCTCACAGGTTCCAAGAAAAGATTTCTGGTCAAAGGTATCATTGGATGGTAAAAGGAATGTCACTGTCAAATATTTTAATATCTGGTGAACACATTGAAAAAATACCAAAAACCATGAAAATTATCAAACATGGACAAAAACCATCAAAATGTTTAAAAAAACCCAGAAATTGTCAAAAACGACAAAAAAACGGTGAAAATCAGTCAAAAAGGACCAAGAATTGCCAAAAATTATGAAAAATGGTCAAAGCGCATTAAAAATGTAAGAAATTACCAAAAACGACAGAAATGGGAAAAATTGGTCCAAATCGGTCAAAAAGGACCAAATTGGTAAAAAGCAATAAAAATGACGAAAATGGTAAGAATTTGTTAAAATCAGTCAGAAAGGGACCAAAAATGGTTAAAAAAAACATTAAAAAAGAACCAAATTGGTAACAAATTGCAAAAATCGGTCAAAAAGGACCAAAACAGTCAAAACAATCAAAAATGACCCAAAAGACCAAAAACTGTAAAAATTATCAAACAAGGACAGGAACGAAAAAAATTGTCAAAAACAGCAGAAAAATGGCGAAAATCAGTCAAAAATGACCCAGAATTGTTAAAATGATGAAAAATGGTCAAAAAGCATTAGAAATGGAAAAAATAGTAAAAATAACGAAAACAGGAAAAAAAATTCGAAATCGGTCAAAAAGTCCAAAATTGGCAAAAAATAATAAGAAATGGACAAAATCCCTAAAAAAAAAAAAAAAAAAGTAGTCAAAGGGATAAAAGCGACAACAAATTATCAGAAATGGCTGAAATTGGTCAAAACCTGTTAAAATTGGTCCAAAAGGTTCAACATTGGAAAAAAATAATCAAAAATGGGCAAAAAGCATTAAAATGTAGTCAAACATTATCAAAAACTATGAAACTGATAAAAAAAATAATAGCCAAAATCATTTAAAATTAGAGAAAAATGGTCAAGACACATAAAAAATGATGTAAAATGATCAGCAATTATCAAGAATCATAAAAAATGGTACGAAAACTACCGGTCAAAAAGGGGCAATATGGTAAAAAGCAATAAAAAATGACGAAAATGGGAAAAAATTGTCAAAATCAGTCAGAAAAGGACCAAAATGGTCAAAAACTATTAAAATAAATAACCAATGTGGTAAAAAATTGCAAAAATTGGTCAAAAAGGACCCAAATAGTTAAAACAATCAAAAATGATCCAAAAGACCAAAAAATGGTAAAGATTATCAAACATGGACAAAAACCACCAGATATAATAAAAATGATAAAAAATGTTTAAAAAGATGTCAAAAACAGCAGAATAATGGGCGAAAATCAGTCAGAAATGACCCAGAAATGTCAAGCTGATGAAAAATTGTCAAAGTCATCAGAAATGGAAACAATGACCAAGAATGACAAATCAGTCAAAAAGGACCAAAATGGTAAAAAGCAATAAAAAATGACGAAAACTGGAAAAAATTGTCAAAATCACTCATAAAGATCCAAAATTGGCCAAAAATAATAAGAAATGGACAAAACCCCTAAAAAGATTAGTCAAAGTGATAAAAAATGACAAAAAATTATGAAAAAGCAAAAGAATTGTAAAAAAAAACTAGCAGAAAAGTGGCGAAAATCAGTCAAAAAAGGATCCATAATTGTCAAAATGTTGACTTATGATCATTAAGCTTTAGAAATGGGGAAAATGCCCAAAAATGACAGAAATGGCAAAAATTGGTCCAAATCGGTCAAAAAGTCCAAAATTGGCAAAAAAAAATAAGAAATGGACAAAAACCCTTAAAAAATAGTCAGTGATAAAAACGACAGAAAATGATGAAAAGTGAAAATTTCAAAAACAGCAGAAAAGTGGCGAAAATCAGTCAAAGAAGACCAAGTAAATTGTCAAAAACGATGAAAAATGGTTTAAAAGCATCAAAAATTGAAAAAAATTACCAAAAACAACAGAAACGGTTAGATCTGTCAAAATCAGTCACAAAGGGACCAAAAATGGTAACAAGTTGCAAAAATCAGTCAAAAAGGACCAAAATAGCTAAAACAATAAAAATAACCCAAAAAGACCAAAAAAAAACCGGACAGAAATCATAAAAAATAAATAAAAATTATCAGAAATGAAACAAATTGTCAAAAACAGCAGAAAAATGGCGAAAATCAGTCAAAAAGGACCCAGAATTGTCAAAAAGGTGAAAAATTGTCAAAAAGCATCCGAAATGGACAAATTGACCAGAAATGACATAAATGGGGAAAATTGGTCCAAATCAGTCAAAAAGGACCAAAATGGTAAAAATAATAATAAAAAATTACGAATACGGGAAAAATTCGTCAAAATTGGTCAAAAAAGCTCCAAAAATGGCAAAAAATAATAAGAAATGGACAAAAATCCTAAAAAAGTAGACAAAGTGATAAATTGAAATGGCTGAAATCGGTTCAAAGCCTGTTAAAATTGGTCAAAAAGGTCCAAAATTGTCACAAAAAAATCAAAAATGGACAAAAACATAAAAAAGTTGATAAAAACAATGGTCAAAATCGCGTAAAATTAGAAAAATATCGTGTCAAATGATTAAAAATTATCAAGAAGTATAAAAAAAATGGTACAAAAACTACCAAAGACAATCAAAATTGTCAGATACGAAAAGAAATTTGTCAAAATCGGTTAAAAAAAGTCCAATAAGGGCAAAAAATACTAATTCAGCAGTAAATGGGTTAATCAAGATTTGCAATTTAGCATTAAAAGGGTTAGTAGAAGAATTCAGCAGTAAAATGGTTAATTGAGACTTGTAATTCAGCAGTATAAGTGTTAATTGAGACTTGTAATTCAGCAGTAAAAGGGTTAATTGACACATGATAGAAGGTTAATTAAAACATGTAATTCAGAAGTAAAAGGTTAATTGAGTACTGTAATTCAGCAGTAAAAGGGTTAATTTAGCCATGTGATTCAGCAGTAAAAGGGTTAATTTAGCCTTGTGATTCAGCAGTAAAATGGTTAATTGACACTTACTATTCAGCAATAAAAGGGTTAATTGACACTTGTTATTCAGCAGTAAAAGGGTTAATTGAGTACTGTAATTCAGCAGTAAAAGGGTTAATTTATCATTGTGATTCAGCAGTAAAAGGGTTAATTGACACTTGTAATTCAGCAGTAAAAGGGTTAATCGAGACTTGTAATTCAATGAGTGACCATTCAGTAGTAAATAGGTTAATGGGACTGACTTATGCCAAAGGATTAATGGAAGTAATCCTTATAATTCAGGAGTAAAATGGTTAATTCTGATGCTTAATCATAATCATGTAGTACTTGGTAGTACCAAGATGGCGACAGTCATCGACAGCTAGAAGGCAATAACAACTTCCAGCTAGAAATTAATTCAGTGTAATATATATGCTTGCAATCACCAAGTAATCATCAAGTTGTCACCATAATGTTACTCCACGGCGAAAACTGTAACATATCTGACCTCTCTATTAAGGAACACCTCTATTTGCTATATGTTATGTAGTAAATTGGCGCGCTCATATCTCAGCCGTTTATGGATGGATCACTGTGTTTCTTTCAAACCCTCATCTGTGGGCATCCCTGCACGTGGTAAACTAAATTTTAAAAGCGCTGACGGTGTGGTTCTTAAGAAGAAGCCAGTGGAAAAGGAATAATAATAATAATAATAATAATAATAATAATAATAATAATAGTGAATAATAATAAGAAGAATCCGACAATTTCTAAAGGGTTCCAAGCGGAGCTGCTTGGAACCCTAATAAACAGAACAATCGCTCTAGTCTTCCGGAGCTTCGCTCTCGGAAGCCTAATAAACAGAACAAAAACAATAGGGTGACGAGCACCAGCTTGGCCCCCTAATAAATATACCTGCAAGCGGCAATGATGTGTCCCAAGAACTGTTTCGCTGCTATTATTTACAATGTCTTATTGGCATGTCTTATTCGCCAACCTTGGCCCCCATCCCATCACATCCCACCCACATATCTACCACGGAGTGGAACCTCATATATACATCAGCTCACAATCTGCAATCATATGGCAACTAATAAGATTGATAGGAATAGATCGAAATGAGATTATGTAATAGATGTAATGTGGTTGACGATGATAATCACTTTCTATTCTACTGTCAATGATTTAACACAGAGCAGCAAAATACATTTCAAATTATAATATGGAATACAACAATGATGAACAAACAAATGGACTATTATCCAAGTGCAAGAAATCTAATTTGACAAAATTATATACATATATAAGCCTATAAGAATAGCAAAGAAATGGACGGATAACAGAACCATCATAAAGAGCTCTTTTATGCATTTATGCTGGACACGTACTAAATAATAATGGGAATGTTACTCCCTCTTGTATCAGTCTTCATTACTCCTGGCAACAAACGATTTCATGTGTATTGGTTATGAGGAATGTCCATTTACAGGCCACGGCTGGCTTGGTGAGCAAACCAGTCATTCCAGTGGCAACCTTTCCAAAGTAGTCTTCTCTAGACCTGCTAATGGGCATACAATGAATAAAGATACGAATCTTCTTGATAGGACTTGACTATTAAATGGTTAATTAAATATTTAAAAAACAAAGACAAGCCAGTCATCAGGGGTTAAATTGTCAAAAGATATTCTTCCAGTCAATTGAGTCTCTAATCGTCAAGCTGACCAAAACGGCTCACAAAAAATATTTATTAGAACAACAACAAAGGTTTTTTTAGGTAAATTCAGTAATAGATTTACAATAACAACCTTCTTGTGGCCTACATATGGCCATATTAGATACACTTTCAATTATCTTCGGAATCCTGGCCATTAAAGGGTTAATTGATATAGCTAGCATTTGGAGCATTTTGCGGCACTGAAAATACAAGATTAATAATACTGACAATAATAAGCATAGTAATAAGAGGAAATACATACATGCCTAGATTTTTATATTGATATAATTAGTTCATTGTAACGGAAATTGCACATTTATGTTCCCCATATGTCATAACGTGACCTGGAGTTATAAATAGATAGCTAAATTGAAGATTTAAATTGAAATAGAAGTCCATAGTCTTTTGGGACTTGACTGGCAGGGAGCAATTGATAGTGCTGGCTTAGGCAGCATGAACTTCCTGTCACACTGGTTAAAAGGCATTCATAAGCTTATCAATTTTGGGAGAGAAACACATCCACAACCACGCCGATACCGGTATTCTTAGGAGCAATGCACATAACGTGCTAGCTATATAAAGTATTACTTTATGGTCACTATATGATGTAAGTAGATTTGCCTTCCTATGCCATTGCATAACCTGAAAGAAATAAAAAGAACTTGAAATCTGCAAATGAGCATCTCTCAAGACCACTGCAGATGCTTCTTGGCCAGCAAGAGTGTTATGTCTGTGAGACGGATTTTATTTGTAATTGAGCTTTATCAAATAAAATGGCATATGGACTTTAAACCACAAACTAGTAGTTACTCATATTTATCGATGTAGACTGACAATCTGTTTTTTGTATGATATAATATCTCTTATAGTTACCCTTTAAATTATGCAATACAAGATCATATATGTATATTTCTCACTGGAAAAGCCGCCAGACAGAGAGGATGTTGATTACTCTTAGACTAAGTAGACTGGCAGCTGTATGCACATGTAATTTTTTGCAGCTATAATGTAAAACATTTGGATTTAGCGCCGGAATGACTAGCTCGGTTACAGAGTCAGTCATTCAGTATTAAATTTTCCGTTTGGTTGTCGCAAGGGGCGGATGTGGTGGTCACACATGACACTGTTATCAACTCATATTTGTTGATAATACATCGCTTTTGCTAACCCTTACCAAACTGATTTTAAAATTCACCACGTACATAGGCATACCTTTTCATTTTCAAAATGGCCATCATTCTTAAATTCTTTAGACACCAACAGCTTCTAGTCAAATTTGTTTCAAAATAAGAGCAGTTTTGTGTTGTATGTGTTTTGTGGTATTCCGTGACAGGAGACCGAGCATATTTGATAATGGAATTACAATTTAAAAAACCGCAAGGGTATGCATGATTTGATATACTTATGCAAGTTACCATGGAATTTGATATACACAGTACAGCTCAGAAATAACTTACTTTGTTGCAGAACGAAAACAGAAACAGTTTAGTAATAAATGTTCTGTTGGATAATTTGAACACAGTGAGGTTGGAAGACATTGTTGTCTTAGGCAGCAAATTCTTCCAATCCAATTATGTTCAAAATATATATATTTAGCTTTGGAAGTCATCTGCTGGAGCGGAGGAAACTAATTATCTTACATTACTGCACACATATTAATTAATAATATATTAGTCATAATAACGGCTACGGGAGCATTTAACACCATAACCATCAGATTGCTTTTCTCATATAAAATGTCCTTTTACAGACCAGGATCAGATTATTTTTGAGAATATTCTACTGGAATGACTGGATCAATTATCTTTCCAGATATTTCAGCTGTAAATCTACAAAAAATATCTTCTTTTGGTGGTCTGCAAAGGCACATCTCTCAAGACAACTGCAGAAGCCGATTTGACCAGTTATGGTGTTCTCACATATGTTTATTTGCATGCACCGGCATATGCTGACATTTTGTACGGCATAATACATTTTATATGAACCCTTTCAAAAATTTGATGAATAATTTGAAAACAGTTTGACTGTCGTCGGCAGCAATGATTTTCATTCAAATGGTGTGATAAATAATCGTGTTGTAAGCAATGGTTACATTGGCAGCAACAGTTTTAAAACAACAGTGGCTGCAATATATACAGCAGACAATCTGTAGAGTAGGTAATAACACTCGTTTTGAAATGAGACTGATGCTGATACTCCTCACCCTCAGGATCGATCACTTTGACTGAGCTTGTTAACATGACCCCATGAACCAAGAGACAAACTAATGTTTTTATATGCACAATGGTTGGTGCAGATAATCTTGCCAACCTGGGTTCACCGGAGACATGTGCATATCTGAGTGATAGACTACCACATGTAGATTATTTTCAATAGAGGTAAATACCATCTTATCTTAAGTGTCAATGTGGAACGTTTTAGACATATCACGTTCTCGGAGTAGATCTGGAATCTCAATTCCTTATTCATTATTTACCCATTATTACTGCTATGATACCAGGATACTATAATATAAATAATAACACCCCCTCCCCACCTCCATACATTTATGTGTGTCATTCTTGAATTGTGATTGTGCGTGCGTGCGTGCGTGCGTGCGTGCGTGCGTGTGTGCTTACTGCTTTGAATTATTATGTATGCGTATCATTAAATAGGCACATTCTTTAACGGACAGCCTTTTTTCAAGTGAATAAAAGCAGAATATAAATTGAAATAAAGATAAAGAAATTTTGTAGTTGAACAGGCAGCCAGGCTCTCATGGCTGTATACGCACATGCAAGCACACAGAGACGCACGCACTAACGCACACACACACACACACGCACGCACGCACGCACGCACGCACGCACACACACAGGCACATGCGCACCCATGCACGCGCATGCAGACATATTGGCGACGTAGAAATACCCCCTCATGGTTACAGGTCACCTAAATTGCGTGTATGTATGTGAAAAGCAGGTTCATTCTAAAAAACGCAAGACATATATTTTGATATGATTAGGCTAGTTGAATTGACAATTATGGTAGATACCAGTAGGCTATATTTCAGTGAACGCTGGTAAATATCTTGCTGTAATAGGTTAGGTTAAACTTTCACACTCCCGGATTGAGTGTGGAGGAATTGAGGATATCGTAATAACTGCTGACACTCACGCAAGCATATGCACGCAATATGGCAAGATGGTGGGGCCCATTAATATTGGGTAGTTGTTTTTCACTCTTCACATAATAATAAAGAGAGTTGAATAAACCGTATAAAATAAATTTTAATTCATTTACAGAAAAATTGTGCGACGTAAAGAATTGTGGCCCAAAAGCTTTCTGAAATATCATCAAAGTACCGGCGTCACAGAAACAACCAAAAGTACCCAAGGTAGAAAGCTTAATAGATCATTTCAAAATGCTGAACGAGGCCTCAGAAGCCACTGTGGAGCCAGATTTTCAAACGTTAGCTTCAGTAAATAACAACGTTACTTTAAATGACCCTTTCAAGGAGAAAGAAATAACAATGGCTTTTACACAGATTGCAAGCAATAAAGCCTGCAGTATAGACCAGATATTGAACGAATTTCTAAAATTCTCAATGGTGTGCATGTTGGGTGTCTATACCAAACTGTTCAATATTATTTTGGCATCAGGGCATATACCAGAAAATTGGGCCAAAGACATAATTTTAGCAATATATAAAAATAAAGGACCTATATTGCATCCTGAAAATTATCGGGGTATCACCCTTCTCAACTGTTTTTTGCAAGCTCTTTACCACTGTCATTAACAACAGACTGATGACATATGCAGATGGTGTTGATCTAATTGGGGAACAGCAGGCTGGCTTTAGGGCGGGGTACTCTACCACAGATCATAGTTTTACATTAAAAGCATTAATAGATATATATCTAGCAAAGAGTAAGCGTCTTTACTGCGCATTTGTAGATTATAAAAAAGCATTCGACACAGTACATAGAACACATTTATGGATGAAACTGTTGTCAAGCAATATCAATGGTAAAATATTTTTATTAATTTATAAGTTATATAAAGGTGCTAAATCATGCATCAAGGATTCTGTAAATAGCGATATGTCTGATTCTTTCCCATGTAACATCAGGGTAAGACAAGGGGAAAATTTATCTACATTATTATTTGCCTTATTCTTAAATGATGTAGAAAGCATGATTTCTGCATCTTACAATGACCTCACTAACATTTCTCAATTATCTGAATCCAAATTTACCATTGAATCTTAATGTCCATCTCTAGCTGTAGAAAGAAAAACGTATATAGATATATACTTTAGAGTAATTCCAATACTGTTAACATGTATCAACTCATGAATGAACAAAAACGGACGAAGTTGATATCACTGTGTAAATTTATCAACATTAATTTCAACCGATTCAAATGAAAACGAATATACAATTTTAATATATGATAAATATTTGCCGTAGTCTGATAGGTGGTCACTGCTATCTTATACAGTCGTGGCTACTGATGAAACCAAGTTAAATATTAGTCTGTAATATAAAGTAAAAGACTACTGAATAGTGCTCAAAGTGCGTACCCGCATGTTTGCATGCGAGAGTGCGCATGTGTGCATCCTGAAATATAAGAATACATTGTATCTATGTACATATATACATATTCCTTGATAAAATTGCCATTTAGAATATCAATACTGAATTTCAAAACAAACATCTGGCCCTGATCTGAGTGGAAGTCATTGCTTCAAAAGAGAGTGGCGCCAATTGATCAGACCGTGGCATACTTCATCACAGGAAAATACTGAATCTGATCAAGAGAATTGGTGAAGCATACACCTAAAAAAATTAAGTTTCCCACTAGATATGGACTAATATTTTCTGAGATATATAATTGGTTACAATACAAATTCGCACACAGCACCACCTGGACTAGAGGTACGATGTGTAAAAAATATTCCCCCAGAAACGACATCATGCATGAATGACCAGGGATCAAATGAAAAATTTACCCATTTCAAAAATATCAAAATATGAATTCAAATCATAGCAACAATACAAATTTCATCGAGTCACAATCATATAACAACGAATTGTAGTGCATTCACTCTATCAGAATTTTAATATTGCTAATACCGCGTATATCCACCTTGGCTTTGGATCACTTGACGGCACCGATTTCACATGGAATTAACGAGCTGAGTGACATGATGCTGTGGAATAGCCATCCACTCATCTTCTAACAGGTCAGGAATATATACAATTGCCCGATGCGTGTTTGATAAGCGAGGCATTCCTAATTTAACATAAAACTGCTTAAATACAGAATTAATTGTGTGCACACACTGGTGTTGACCTTACAGTTACAGAGAATTGGTCAGAATGCCTGATAGTCCTCCAGCAATAGGCATGTATTGTTTCAAGATTTTTAAAATGGGTCAATCTTTCATTCAATCCAAGTTCATTCATGCATAATGCTGTTTCTGGAATAATCAATTTCACACATTGTTCTTCTAGTCCTGGTGGTGCGGTATGACATGTTTTCTTGCGGCCAAGTACATATTACCAAAAATATTAACTACAGAATCATTGAAGTGCTCCATTGCGACCCTGATTCACTGGAAGCAACGTCTATCCATAAAGAACGCGAGCAATTCTGGATCCATCAGCTACACAGCATGGACCCAATTGGAATTAATCACACTGGTTGGTGACAATCTCTACCTGAAAGTAGTATAATAAATATTTATTTAGCGGGGAGCTTACTTTTTTTAGGTGCATATTTTGTAGAAATGGTAAAATACTAGTGGCATTCAGCTGACCATGTTCGTGAGGCTGTCATCTTGAACGTGTTCCTGACTCCAATTATAAGCAATTGAAATCGGGCACCAGTTTATGACAGGTGCTTCGTGGGCGAGATCGGTTGTATGCCATAACTAACTGTGAAGTAGATTGTATGCATAGATAATATTATAGTATTCTTTTTGTACTGTATACCGTCATTACTAAAGTATTATTCATGTATCCGTATTCGTATACTTCAAGAGAAGTCAACCGAATAAACTGAAACTGAAATAAAAAAAAATATTATTCCAAATATTACCTATGCGATCCTTTGTCAGATTTTGTGTCAACAGCACGGCAAATCACTAAAAGGCTATTAATATCATTTAACACTTTAATGGTCAAGATTGTTAAAGAAAACCTAAATTTTGTGGGACAAAAGTATAATATTTTTGTAAACGTACCACTGAAATTTACGGAAGTAGCTTTCCCTTTTCAAAACCACTGCAGGTGCCATTGTTGGCCATCAAAGAGGTAGCTCTTAAAGGTCATATATGGAGAGTGTATTTTAAGACTTTATAATATGTCCAGTCCTTCCAAATCATATAGCTGTTATCAATTTACTAATACATGGCATATTTTTATATTTATTGCCGATAAAGTACATATCTTTAGAATATCGCATCATGAATTACCTCCCTTGAATTCCAAGCAGCTGTGATGTCATAGTGGAACAACCGCTAAGCAAAGCTAATACAGGCAACACTGTTTAACCAGGGTAACTTTTTCATTCTATTATATTTAGCAATGAATTTTGAAATAGGCAATGATCTCAATGATATTCCCGGTAGACATTAGTCAAAAGGTTATAATAGCGCTGATACAATATTTAAATATGAATATCTCGGGCACGAAACCCCCCTTTTTATATGAGATCTGCTTCGAGAAAATATCTCAGTGTGATTCTGTAGATACTGTATTTTTACGACACAATATCTCGCTACATCCAGTATTTGTGGGATGGCAGTCAAGCGCAGATCTAGGATTTTATTATTGAGTCCAATATTGGAGAGGTCTGTGAGTGAGGGCGTGTTCCCTTCAAATGGCCATTTGGGGAGATATATCCAAACTGCTCCTATAATTCAGCAGAATCTGTTATGATTTCAGATGTATGACTAGCCCCCCCCCCCCCTCCCCCACCTTTCCTCGCACTCACGCACGCATGCACGCACACATGCAGGCAAGCACGTAAGCATGCGCGCACACACAAACCAAATGCAAAGTCCACCGGTAGATCCGAATTTGCCTAAGGTATCGCAATCAATTGATTTGTTTAAGTCTAAGACTGGAATAAGCTATAGGCCCATATTGGAGACATTTTATAGATCTATATAATTAAATCTCCTGTAGACTTAAGCCAAACTATTTGTGATTTGTGACAATCTAAAACATCGATTTTAGCAAGAATTGATTATAATATCATTTGGGGATATAAATTATGCCAACAATGAGTGACCGGTGTGGGGAGTGAGGGGGTTGGTGTGGGGGGACGGGGGGGGGGGGGGGGAGGCGGTTGGGTGGAGTTGGACTTCTGATAGGCTACGTGATTAACCTACTTGAACAAGCAAATAACATGCATTCAGTTGCAAAAATTTGCCATAAATAACTGTGGTCGGGCCTACACATTGTCATTGTCACTTAAGTTTCCTGTCATTCTAAACATAGGCCTATACATGTGTGCGTATCCCATATGTATGTGGGCGATGAGGTAAATTCTGGGTATATATCTATACCACTTCTTTGAGTGTAATGTAGCTAACGTATATATATTTACGCATAGTGACACTCACTCTCCCACGGTTTTACTGGAGTAATTTGTAGGTTTACGTACTAGAGACAAATGCTGGCCCTGAGTGTGTACAATTGTCGTGTATACTGAAAAAGCACATATATGAGTGAAGATGCGCAAATAAACGTGACATATAACAGGTGGGTAACATGAACTAAATTGTCATATTTAGATAGGCCTATGTTTATTAACAGTGGTCAAATTTACGTTGGATAGCTTACGCGTCAAAGACTCTCAAAATGTATTGTTTACTATAAGCTTTCATCGACGTCCGCGTGAACTGAAAGAGAGATGATCGATAACCGATATGTAAGTCTTCCTATGAATTAGTTCATCTGCAATTATTTATGTGCTTCCATCACACGGAATGCTTGTTTTATCACCCAGTGGTAATTTTCAATAAGCCTTTGCATCAACATGAAAATATGCAGGCCCGTCGATCCCCCCCCCCAACTGGCAGCCCCTCCCCATCCCACCCACCCCACCATCGAACCATGGCTACGGTCATGTAATATCGATTATTTTTCTTCGCATATTCAACTGTAATCTTACTAGTGTCAATGGCCTATGCATGTTAGGTAAAACCAGAAGAGTTTCTGATAAAACCTACAAACAGTAATTGGTCTCGAAAATGATGAGTATATACTTTTGTTCACGCACATTTCTATCGAGCCAAAATCGCCATTGAAGCAATCGTGTCCTCAAACATGTGTGGTGCTGGCGGTATCCCGCAATTCCGCAGTTCGGGTTTCGCGACTGCCGGGCTAGCTGATTCCCGCCGTTTCTACGGACGCCCGGCAGTCGTACCTTGGAACTTGAACCGTGCACATCTGCCGCTGGTTCCACTGGCCGATTCGAGACCTCTGTTGGGTGAGTAACCTTTTATACGTAGCTAAGTTACTACAAATGGTGTCAGGAGTACTTTGGGCCCTAAATTAAAAATTGTTATTAGTTATTTGTAAATTCTATTCACGATTTTGCTGCTTAATTCTCGAGAAGGACGTGGGCTACTCGAGTATTACTCGAATGGCGCAAATTGTCCTCCATTTTGAACTTTTCACAACTGCGAAAATTAGATCACATTTTTATCATGTCCTGGTAGGTAAGACTATATTTTAAACATTTTAAATCAAATTAAGTTGATTTTAACTTCATTTTTAATTTCTGATCTATTTTCGTGGTATTTGCTTTGACATTTTCCAATTATTTGGCACTCGTCAGTCCTACAAGTTTTATATCTATCTTGAAATCTTCGTAGTTCGTGGTATATTTATATACCATTGCAGGCTTAGAGGCTATGTCTTGATTCTAACCCCTCCCATAGGTTTACTATGGGATTTCGGATTGCCACAAAATCTGGTTAAAACACTGCAATTTTAAATTATCTATGTTTTCAACGTCTACAACATTTTAATAAGTACGGCTATAATGGGGTGGTTTTTTTCGCCATACGAAGAAAGCGGTAATATTAATAATTAAATAAAAGAAATAAATGCGAGTTACCACTTCATGAGGGGTGAGAATAGGGATATAGCCCCATTGCAATCTGTAACTGTTACTGTAACAATTCCGATCAGTCAAGAAATCCAGCAATTTTTCTGATCATGATGCCAGTTGAATGCTTTCAGTGTTCTCTATGTAGTGAACGAATCTACACTTGTCTAATTTCATCAATTTCATGTGCTGAACATTCAAGAATTATTGTCAAGGCTATTTATTTATTATATTTATTACAACTACTGTGAACATGTACTACCGTGATATTACTTATTATTCTTGACCTTATTTTAAGATAATACTCCGCTCTCTTCATTTAAGAAAATGGTGGAGGTGGTGGTGGTGGATGGTGATGATCATAGAATTAACCTTTGCCGATGACCAGGTTCTAGTATGGTGCAGTATACTAGGATTGGTAGGGCTGCTCTTTTTGTCTTGGCACAATAGATCTTGGGCATATATATGTTCTTATCGGGTGGGAAGAAATTGGGATAATCGTGGTTTTGCTCATTAGGTGATGCCAAATAACTATTCCTGACCAGATGATCTAGATGATGTTGTTAATTCACGGATCCATTTCTAGCTATATGCCTTGCCAATTCGTAGCTAAATTCTGCCCACTTTGTATGCACATTGGAATTGATTTTAACGCCTTAAAACATAATTTCCCAGACTAAATTTCAAGGTGACTATACAGGTGAGCTGTTGAATATTTTGAAACTAATTTGACTGCAGGTCATTGCTACCTAATTCAGCAACAGCAGATGACCTGGATATTGACTCTGTTTTACCATCATCACTCCCCTAGGCGCATGAGGTGTCAGGTCCAAGGGGAATGCATTACACATCTAGGCGCATGAGGTGTCATGTCCGAGGAGATGACCATCGACCAATTCACAAGCACTTTCAGCTTCACTCCCCTAGGCGCATGAGGTGTCAGGTCCGAGGGGAATGCATTACACATCTCCTTAGTGCATGAACATCATCATGACTTGTCATGTCAGAGATGACCAACTACAAAATCACACAAATCGGAGTCAATATCCAGTTATAATCCATCAGACTTTTCACATTCTACTTATCTTCCTGCAAATATTATCCTCATGTTCAGTATTATGAGATTGATGTAATTAAAACGATAATCTGAAATTAATGCTTCAAATTTTAAGATTCTGCATGACACTGAAGACATTCAACTTGTCTAGAAACCGCTATCAATCGTTAACATTTTTTTCCGTTAATAATAATCATAGTTGTAGTTTCGGCTGTTTAATAGTACATCTGAACAGTTATTAAACAATCTGCATCAGCAAAATCGTGATGTTCTATTCTTTGTAAGTTTTTGGGAAACTAAATTAGTTGGACACATAAGCACATAGTGGCTTTTTTCAGCAATAATACTCCTTGAGATACCAAAAAACCAACAGGAGTCCATCGCTGTATGACTCACAGAACGCGTTATTATAATTACGCATTTTTCAAATGACGCATGAATAATTGCGCATAGTAATGCGTGGTTATATTTACGCATTTCTTGATTACACATTACAAATATGTGTTGTCAAATGATGTGTAAATTGTTACACATTAATCATACGCATTGTATTGTTAACTGTATTTATTGTCCATCATGACGTGTGGTCATAATAATGCTCTCTGTTTATGTGTATATGGATTAAATCCATGTACACGCTTTTATAAGTATATGCATCATATGTTATGATGCAAACTCATTTATGTATAGGGAAATCCTGTATAGGTTAGCTATTTAATGCCAGTTCTACATTTGTCAGCTCAGATATTTTATATGGTAGCTCAAATATATTATATGTAGTTTTATTAGGTCAGCACAGATATTTTATAGGATAGCCCAGGTATATTAATTCTACATAGGTCAGTTCAGATATTTTATATTAGGCCAACATATTATATATTGCCATACCTAGGTATTTCCTTTATTAAACGTGTAGCACTTACATGTTAAAATGATGCAATGATGCATTATTACTCTATAATGCATAACTCAGGCATATTTATAATGTGCATTACTCTATAATGCAGAAGTCTTGCATATGACAGCATATTTATAATATGCATTTAGCAAAGACTGCATAACTCGTACAGATGCATTTCTTGCGCTTACCATTTCATAATGCGCGAAGTAATTGGCGCGTTAGTCATAGCGCAAATTCATATGTTTCTTTCTACTGCTGTATTATCTGTTCCGTTTAGCTTCATTCAGATATCTTTATTGTGATAGGGATAGTGGTTTTCCGGATTTCCTAAATTTGTGGATTCAGATCCGTTTCAATTATATAAGAGGTATATCCTAAATGTTACGGTTAAAAATATTCACTAAATTAAAAAATGTGTAATATTCATGTTTTCCTCGAATCTCACATAAGTTAATTTCAAATAACACTCCAACTAAATTCATGTGAGATTATTTTTATTACTTCTTTATCAATTCGGCAATTCCGTCAATTCTGTCAGTTTTCTGCTGTCGTGGGAAACCACTGTCCTTAATTTTAGTTAGGATGCTATGCTATTTTAGAATCTGTAACGATAGCCCTTGTCCGGCAGCTGTTGATCTATCCATCTGTTTTATTATTAACAGCTCATTCTTTCTGGATGGATCAACACCTATGGAAATTTTTTTTTTTAATTGGTAGATTCAACTTCTACATTTAGCAGTTGAGCGTCAATGCCTGTGTGTTTTTATGGTATGTAAATTTTTAAAGATTAGATTTTTAGATAAGATTTTTAATTAAATAACCATGTTTTTATAAACGGGGGAGAGTGTGGTGCTGGCGGTATCCCGCAATTCCGCAGTTCGGGTTTCGCGGCTGTCGGGCTAGCTGATTCCCGCCATTTCTATGGATGCCCGGCAGTCGTACCTTGGAACTTGAACCATGCACATCTGCCGCTGGTTCCACTGGCCGATTCGAGACCTCTGTTGGGTGAGTAACCTTTTATACGTAGCTAAGTTACTACACATGTCTGGAAATATAAAATCGAGATAAATCTGCCGCATTGGTTTTTCATAGCTGTTGCCGTTTTTGCGTGATTCTAACTACACACCCTCCCTCTAGGCCTAAACCATGTAGCCTACATAGCCGCAGCAAAAATGTCATAATTAAAGAAAATGCAGAAAATAGAGGTCTCATACAATTTTTGTTTCTAACAGATAAGAAAGATCTAGCTGACCCACGTGTCTGTTTTATGTATGCTCATGTATTTAATTCAGCAACAAAAAACTGTCATTCCGTTATGTAGGCTATATTGTGTATGTTAAGAGCGTGCATTAGACTCTATGGTCAGTTGTTTATTTAGGGTTAAATTCAATCAACATATAACTTTCTATTATTTTTATTGGCATAAGACCTGAAAAAGCTATTTTTATCTTTGCCTGATCGGGAAAATGCAACCAAACTGTACTTATTTCCTGCTGAAGTTGAACGAAGCTGCATGTATTCAACGTTACGGTATAATAGCTTGTTCCAATATTATGTCATTATTGATGCTGAAGACCTCAAAATCAAGGGAGGTAAGTCATCACATAATTTTGTGTGTTCGATCATACGCCGACTTCGCGGCTTAATATTAGCTATTTGGTGAATGTTAGACACATACAGCTGGTTTGTCATTAATTATTATACAATAATGCCTTAAATACTTGCAAAATTGTATATAAAAGGGATTTCTCCAAATATGACCTTTAAGAACATTCACATATTTATTTAGTCAGTGTCCATTTGCCGGCCAAGAGAAGAATATTCTTGAAAATGTGCGACTGGAAAATTGGTCAGTCATTCCAGTGGTAAAATTTCAAAAACAGTCTTCTCTTGGCCTGCAAATGAGCATTCATCCAGACCACGGAATAGGCTGGCTTTTTACCTACTTGACCATTAAAGGGTTAACATGACACAAGGGGTGTGTGTGTGCAGTGCGTGTGCATGCATGCGTGCATGCGTGTGTGTGTGTGTGTATGTGTGTGTGCGTGCGTGCGTGCGTGCGTGCGTGTGTGTGTAAAACTCAAGCTGTTATTAACCCTTAACACTCTGGCATCAATATTCAACATTCCATCATTTACAGTGCCGATAGCAAAGAAACTGGTGTACGTTTTTCAATAATTTTGGTGGGGGATGTTGTTGTCTATGATCAAATTTTTTTTTAAATTAACAAGAGTTTTAAAATTAAATTTCTCTGTTAGCGAAAAAGTACTTGTGAATATCTTCATTGATGCATTTTATGGTGAGCTTGAACTTATGGGCGCTGGTCTGTACAATATTGGATGGTTCGAAAAAGTAGTCTTTATCAATAGTATATCGATCTTTGATGAGCTTGAATATTTTGATTAAGTCTCCTCGAAACCATCTATATTTTAGTAGCATTATATTTAAGTCTTTCCGCATAGCTATAATCTCTTAAACTAATTTGACTGGAAGCTGTTCTCACTTTAGACAGCAATAACTTTTAATCATATCACTTTCAAAATACTCAATACTTTTAAGTTATAAGTACTAACTACTTTCAAGTTGTAATACATCTGTTGTAGCATTCTGTGGCGACAATATGTGGATCAAATGCAATATAAAATATAGCTATTTGTGCCACAGCACATCTCGGTTGCTAAGGAGGGGTAGCCTTGTTGCTAATGAAATGACCAGACAGTGAGATACTCTAACTCGGTATACATGAAAACCTATATAGAGCCATTTTATGGCAAAATGTGTGATATGGTGCACATGCCGATTGCAGATGAGACTATCCATATCCATGGTGCTAAGCAAATGATTGGACACATACGTAAGTGTGATACTCGAACTCAGTATACATAAAAAGCTATATATAGCCATGCTTACTGTGAGAATCTTAATGGTTACTTAGTTGATATGGACAACATCTTGGTTGCTAAACAGGTGGGTCTGTTTGTTAAGGAAATGATTCGAAATTTTGATGTGTGATATTCGATCACTGCAAATCTGAAACCATATGCATTTTTATCGTGCAATTCCCAGTAATGACTTGGTTGCTATGGACATTATAATGGTTGCCTAAGTAATGAGCGGGCACCTGCCAAAGTATAATGTACAGAATCAGCATACCAAAACCTATATAGATTCATTCTCATTGCTAAAATCCCTGCAGTAATGCTGGTTACTATGTAAAAAAATTTCATTGCTAAGTAGGTGGTTTCTATAGTCAGATTAATAGACTCGAAGATGTATATGGTAGTTCTACTAATACTTGCATCGACCGGTCATATTAATTGACTATGCAAATGATAACTTGTGTTCTATTCATTAAAACATCTAATTAAAATATGACAATTTATATATATTAGTATAATTACGTATTTGACAAACAGTTATAAGTCAGCGGTTACAAAATTCAAAACATTATAGTGAGGTTTATGACCCCTGTGTTGGTGGTGCCATTGGCAGTCGCTCGGTTCACCCGGCCCTCGGACCGGCCCTGCAAGGAAGCTATGTCAAAGTATACCAAATAGTATATATTGTATAGGTTGATTGACGCCATCGCCACGTTTGTCATATGTTATGACTGAATATAGACCCTACTAGACATAAAACTAGCTTAATTCTTTGACTTGAGAAGAGAAAATCTTTAACATTTACTACTAAAATGACTGACTCGACTTTTAACAATCTCTAGGTTTGCAAATGATTATTTTCCATGAGAACATTTAAATTTCATTAACTAATTTTGGTAATTAAAATGTATAATACTCATAGACAATGTACATTTTAGGCCTGGCCGGTGTCAGTGTCCTAGCAATGCTTTGCTCTCCATCCCCCAACTTGCAACCCCCATAAAAATGTGTATGAAGATATTCCACATGGTTATTTTATTGATATGTAGAGAATTACTACTCAGACTGCAGGAAATGGCTTCGCAGAACATCTAATCTTACACGTTCCAATGGTGAGAACGCCGCCCCCCCCCCACCATTCATACCACCAACAACAAACACCCCCACCCCACCCACCCACCACCACCACCACCACCACACCTACCCCACCAAATACACACACCGACATCCCAGACCCATGCAACTATTGGGAGAGACCACCCCTACCAGACCTCCATGTACATTGCCCCCCGATCCCTGGCCCCTCACATAGGACAAATCTGCCCCTTCTTTGCACCACCACCCAACCTAGCTGCACCAACAAACATTTCCTGGTTCCGCTGGACTTGCAAATATTTTGGAAAAAACTAAAAACATCACATATAAAAGATAAGCTATGTGCTTTCGTATCAAAGACAAAGACGGTAGTCTGTAGACTAGCAGAGGCTGTTAGTCATTGAAAACTTGTCTTTCCTGGTATCCTTGGGAGTGTATTAACCATATGTATCTGTCCTCAATGTGCATATTGTATGATGCGTTATCTTTCTTTCCAGGTAGGCCATTTTGGTCAAAATTATCAGTTTTCGTCATTTACAGAAATGAACGCCTCTTGCCCCAGAAAGTTGAAATCAAAGAATTTTGTCAAAGTTCCTGCCATACTTTTTCACTAAATAAGCACATATTAAAGTGTTAATGATCAAGAAAATATGTTCATTTTGAGGCTAAGAGAAGGTGATCTGATGCGTCTGTTGCGAAAATTCTTGAATGTGTTTTGTTGATGAAACTGATATTATTACTGAATATGTTATCAATCATTCCAGCCAAACTCTCAGTAATTCTGGTTGACTTAGCTGTTTGGATAAAAGGAATGTGCATTTAACAAATTTGTAAAACCACGGGAGTTAGATCAGCTTTATTCCATCAGGTCAATATTGAAATCATCCATGAGGTAGACTGTTTTGTTTTCTTTTTTAACATCATCTAAGGTTGCTCCTAATAGGTAAATAAATTTTCCTTTGTCACTGTTTGGTGCACTATAGAGTGTCTATTATTTTATTTTTAGCTTTTTTGTTATGATTTCTATAAACAATGATTCAAAATTTGGGTCCAGAATGGAAAGATTCTCATGCTCACGTGGTACTAAATATTATCCTTGATGTACATGCCTACACTACCACCCTTTTTAATTTTTCTATCCTTTTCAATAAACGTGTAATTTTTTTATATCGAAAAGGTTAGTAGGTGAAGTTGCAGTTAGCTTTGTCTCTGTAATTCCAATAATTATGAATTGATGTGCACTCAGTTCTAGAAGGCGGCTTAATCTGTCAATAGAGTGAAAAAGTGACTTGTTCCTTGGATGCTACTATATTGTCATTGAATGTTTTTGTAGAATGTAGTCACATGATGGCGGTGTTAGGTTTAGGTCTGTTCTGTTCTCAGTTTGTTTTGCATTTATTTAGTGTAAATGGGTTTATAATTTGCTGCTCCATGTGTTCCATATGGTTGTATTTGCAATGTGGATATAGAATTGCAAGCATATACTGTGTATCATTGCCATAGTGATTAAAGGAGAACAGTAATTTGTTGATGCACCACCATGCGTTGTTATCAGTACCAAGATGAGTGTGGTCAGTGACTTTGAGATTATAGCATTTCAAGTGAATCCCGGTATCACATATATCACATAACAGTGCTCTGTCATTCTTTTTTACTGGTTTCCTGAAAGTTGAGCAAGGGAACTTGGCAGGCATTAGCGTTTGACAGGGGATGATTCGAGAAAGAAGAGAGGATAAATGACAAAGAGGTCTAGGTAGTCAATGGACTACAGAGTGTCTTTCTCATCTTGGCACAGTAACTGTATTGATGTCTGATGGCAGCAATGTTGGAAATATGGTGTTAATGCTTATGCCAAACACGCTTTCAGGCTGGTGGTTGAATATCTCGAGACTAATCTGACTGAAGGCTATTGTTGCCGTAGGAAAATTTATGTACATCTTTGTTGACGACATCGTCATCTTCTCTAAAAATCCTGATGATTACACAAAATGTTGATGCAAAAATTGTGTTAGTACAATCACCAGTTGATGAAAAAAAGGTGTTACATTTCTAGGACATCTGGTGATCTCTTAGGGCATTGAATTTCTAAGAATGGCATATCTCCTCATAGTCAAAACGTCAATGTCATTAAGGAGATGAATGCACCCCATGACATTAGTGAATTCTGTTTTTCTGTTAAACAGGATCTTACACATCCTGCATTAAGAACTATGCTGACATTGAAATGCCTTTAGTAGATCTCACCAAGAAAGAACAACCGATTTCATTGGGATCAGACCATGAAAAGGCCTTTAAAAAATTTAAAAAAATACTTTGTGGTGACATTGTCTTCATATACCCTGACTTAAACAAAGCATACACGCAAATTCATCCAGTTATGCATTAGAGCAGTTCAAGGAATTAATACTCCTTGAACAATTTTAACAAAGCATTACCTCCACCAGAACTGTCACATATTAAGGTCAAAGTGGAGGTTAAGTCATCTGAGGTAACAGCAGAAATAGTTGAGCTTTGGAGCATAACGCATAAAGTTGGACAAAAGAAAGCCGATAACAAATCGAATAAGGATTTAAAAATCAAAAATGCTAATGTAATTGTATTACTGTTACATAATTCTGTATTTCTGAGTTATCAATAATTATGGCTTTTCGAGAAGTAAGGGTTAATCAGGTGTAAGATCCTTTGGCAAATACTATAATTAACCGATCAAACTTCACTCTATCCCTGTTTATATCAGTGGAACGTTTTTTCAATGCACTATTGCTAGACAGAAATATGGTTGGTGATTGGTTAATTGGAAAAGGTTAGCTGTCCAATTGGTTGATGGTGTTCTCTGCTGCTTAGCGCAGCAGTCAGCTGCTTAGCACAGTATTCATGAACATTTATCACGGTAAATTTTGGAACACTTGCAAAGGTGGCTTTGTATTGAAAACATTGGGTTTGAAGACGCTTATCATTAGCACATAGTTGGTTGTTATGCAATATATTAAGTTCTGATGTTTGGTACATCCGAATTTCTATCAGTTTAGGTTATATTACATTCATAATTCTGATGTACAGCTGCAAATTAATTATAAAATTAGTGAACATGTAACTTTCGCAGCATGTCTCTTTAGGCAATGTCGATTTGGGCCATGAATTTGAAGTCACGCCAATAAATATCAGAGTTATGGTCATTGCTATATTTTTAGTTTCTATTAGGAATTGATATCTACTATCGAGCGCCAAGGTGAGTGACTTGGTTGTCTGTCTGGATATATAGTCATTTCTGAGAGCATTTTGTTAAAAAAAATTATCAGAACCAGAAAATCTTACTTAAATGGTAGGAGAGATAGTTGATCGATGACCAATTGCATGCCATATGACCTTTTGACCATGCCTATAATGGCATGATCACAAATCAAACAGCAATACCAAGCCAACCAATCAGATTCCCTCGCTGCTAACACTGAATTTTCTACCAACTCCAGCATAACATCGCCATCCCTGACATCAACACCAGCTCTACGCACCTTACAGTAAAAAATAATTCCACCACTAGAATGCTTGTGGACAACATCCAAAGTATCCATCCCCAGAAAGCTGAGCCCCAGAAATTAATTGAATCGACTAACCCAGACATCATCCTTGGATCTGAAACCTGGCTTAGACCTGAGAGCTTTGACTCTGAGATTTTTGCAGTAAGTGTTGCTGTATACTGAAAGGACAGCACAGATGGTTATGGTGTAGTCCTTATAGCTGAAAAAAGAACACTAATATCTCAGGAGAATAACATCAACACTGCCTCTGAATCTGTGCTTGTCCAACTGGAGACTGAAAACAAAACCGAACCCATTATAATTGGCTCCCTATGCCAATCTCTGTTATATGCCAGTGATTACCAAATGTGCAACATTTGTGATGCAATGGATAAAGCATCCAAACACTGCAAACCAGCAACCCTCTGGTTAGATGGTGACCTTAATCCCCGAGATATAGATTGGAAGAACAACTGCCAATCCACCTCATTGTGTCCTTGAGCAAGTCACTTAACTCAGCGTTGCTCCAGTCAACAAATGGCCACCCAATCCACCAGTTACGATGCTACTCTTGACATCTTTATGACCAAAAAACCAGACCTAGTCACACATACTAGTACCATCCCAGGACTTAGCGGGCATGATATAGTTCTGATTGACAGCTGCATCTGCCCATTCAGAGTTCAACCCATCAGCTGGCCAGTAAGCATATGTAAAAAGCTAACCTAACACTAGTGAAAGCTGACAGCAGATTTCTCAGACAAAATTCTGCTCCAATAAGAACAGCCCAGTGAAAGAGAGGTGACAAGGATCTGACAAATATGCAGAAAATCCACGTGCTTACTAAAACTCCATCCACCAAGTTCCACCAGCCATGGATTTTATGCAAAATCAAATATCTTGCACGTTAAAAACACAGAGGTGGGCAGAAAGCAAAACAGCAAACTACTGAAAGGAATTGGGAAAGGTACAAAAGATTAAAACGTTAAACAAGAATGTCCAATAGAAATGCTTCTACGTCTCTGCGATGGTTAGCGAAGAAGGAGACATCAAGAAACTTTGGCGCTACATCAAAAGCAAGAAAACAGACTCATCTGGGCTCCGGCCACTGACAAAAGCTGGCTTGACATATAGCGACAGTAAGGCCAAGAGTGATATCCTTAATGACCCGTTCTGCTCAGTTTTCACAGAGGACCTTAGCAACATTCTTTCACTAGAAGACAGTACATATCCAGTCATACCAGATATCCATGTATCAGTTCCTGGAGTCAGCAAGTTGCTGAAAAAACTTTACTCCAAGGAAAGCCAGTAAACCAGACACCACCCCCAGTCGATTGCTAGAAACTCTTGCTGTAGAATTGGCACCACATCATTGAAGACTGAGGAAATTCCAGACATATGGAAACATGCATATGTACAACCAATCTTGAAGAAAGGAGATCGTAGCAAGGCTGCAAACTACCACCCCATTTCATTAACATCTATCTACTGCAAACTGTTAGAAGCACATTGTCAGAAGTGGAATCAGCGATCACCTCAACCAACAGAACATACTTTCTGATGCCCAGCATGGAGGCTGTAAGAAGCGATCATGCGAGACACCATTGATACTGACAATTGATAACCATGCCTCAACTATTGATTTTGGAGGCCAAACTGACATTATACTGCTAGAATTCGCAAAAGCCTTTGAGAAAGGCCTGCACCGCAGCCTTCTTGTCAAACTACAGCATCTGAGGAAATACAGACATGTGGGTAGAAAACTTGCTTAAGGACAGCACACAGCAGATAGTAGTTTACGGTCAAATGTCTTCAGCTAAAAAGGTAACATCAAGCGTTTCACAAGACTTAGTCTTGCAGGGGGGGGGGGGGGGGGCCAACACAGTTCCTTGTCTATGTAAATGATCTGTGTGGCGGAATCAACTCCACAGTGCGCATGTTTGCTGATGATACAAGACAGACACCACTAGCTTACAATCAGATCTCGATAAATTGGGACATTGGAAGAAAGATTGGCAAATGGAATTTAATGTAGGCAGGTGTAACAGCTTAACAGTCACAAATCGTTGGAAGCCAATCAAGACATACTACCAACTGCATGGTCACACGTTGGAACCTGTGAGTGACGCCAAGTAGATAGGCCTGAGAATTACAAATGAAATCAAGTGGAAAAAACATATACAATTCATCACAGCCAAAGTCAACAGGACAAGTGCCTTTGTATACAGGAATTAAAGGGCTGCCCAGCCAAAACACAGACACTCTGCTGCAAAGGACCTGTACGTCACAGCTGGGAATGTACATCAAGTGTATGGAGTTTTCATCACAATGAATCCATATGAGATATTGCAATGATACAGCGATGATCGAAATGCAGAATATCTCAGGATTTCAGCCAGACTTCAAGCATCACATTAAACTACTCCAAGGGCACAGGGACCAAGCCAAGGCTATCATGATGTACACAATCATAAACAGCCTTGTTGAGGTCCACCTTAGAGTCAACCAGATCATCCACTGCAATCGTCAAAGTAGAATACATCACAGAACTGACATACATAAAGTTCAACTCCTTCTTTCCAACAGCAATCCGAATCTGGAACAGCCTTCCCAGCATTGTAGCAGCCACAATGGTCGAGAGCTTCAAAACCTGCCTTGAGGGATGGAGCGAAATACCTTGTGCCAACAGCGTTTAGCTTTTTAACTGTAAAAATACTGATTTTAATATGGATCCCCACAGTATGCTGAAAAAGAAGCAGACGGATGTGTGTTATCGCCTTCAGGAAACATATATTATGCCTAAAATTGTTTTTCATTTGGCATTGACAAAGGAACATATTACGTTATTTAATTATTTTATTATGGTTTTATTTCATTTTCAAATAGAGCATTTTCAATTATATGCGAAATATTCATTTGTCATAAAATTTCAATTTCAGTTCTTATGAATAAGTAAAAGTGGGAAATTTCACTTGAAGTATCCATGCATCAAAAAGATTTTTAGAATTATGTATGAATTTTGTACAAAAGTTTAAACTTTAAGACATTTATTATGTCTAAGATCTTAGCCTAATTAAATATTTGATAGTATAAAGCAGTCCTTGAGTATAGCTTTAAGTTCTACTTTTATCAACATGAAAGTATAAAATAGGACAAAATTATTTTGTATGGGCAATTGGCATGCAATCGCTATCGTTACTGATGACTGTGAGTCGTTAGTGATATCATATTCAAATTAAGTTATAGTTACAATTATTTACGAAATGTGATTTATATACACAATCATCAGATGATTTGGTTGTATACATATCTGATTAAGTTTCATTTACTGTATTAAGTATTCGATCTGTATAAATACTTTGTTGTCAAGTGGACTGTGTGTAGTATCAAATCCACGTGGCTCCTGTTGGCCGCATTAATAGCTACCATAGGTTTCTGTTGTTCAGGCATTTGATGGGTGGCTCTTGACAAAGAGAAAGTTGCATGTTAATGCAATTTGAAGATGTAGACAAGTGTCATTTCCCTATATATATATATATATATATATATATATATATATATATATATATATATATATATATATATATATATATATATATATATATATATATATATATATCTGTGCCGACCTCATACACTGATGTGGCTAGATGGATGAAATGTCAATGAAGCCAGCAAATTCTGCCCCGTAAATAGTGCAGCTATTAACCACAGAATTTTCATTATGTAAAGTGAACATTTTGCTGTGAAGCCAGCAAATTCATTACCATAAATAATGCATCTATTAGCCACAGAACATTCGCTATGGAAACAAAAAAACCAGATATGGGCAATGCAGTCGATTTCTAAATCCAAGTACCATCAATCATTCACAGCATGACATAGTTTCAGCATCAGAACATTCATTGAAGTTCTTTAACATATCTGTTCATTAACAGATACTGCATACATTCAGTGAAAGCATCAATGCCCATTACAAGGGCAAACCGACAAAAGTATATCATGTGCAGTGTGTGTGTGTGTGCGTGCGTGCGTGCGTGCGTGCGTGCGTGCGTGCGTGCGTGCGTGCGTGCGTGCGTGCGTGCGTGCGTATGTGAGTGCGTGCGTGCGTTGAATGGTGTGTAAATAGTGGAGCTGGTTGGAAGTTTCAACAGATCCTTGCCCATTTACACAGATATGCATTATTATGTATCATGGTCAATTTGTCAATGATCCCCATTCCGAGTGTGATGATTGAGTCCAGAATAATTGTACATTTGAACAGAGAACCATGAGTGAACCTTCAAAAGGTTAAATAAGTTCCTCTACACTCTTTATATTACAGGAACTAAACTTGAAAAGCTTGATTCTATTAATGTGCATAACATGATGATTTATGTAATTGTTTTTGTAATAATATTGCTAATCATAGTGTTAGTGCTTTACAGAGTAAACCTGCATTATGCCCTCGTCAAATGATGTAAATGCTGTACAGACAAGAAACCTGTTGTATCTACATGACTGTGCTGGAGAAGTTAAAGATTCCAGAAATGTTTGAGATTTCAATTAAAGAGGTTGCTTTTCCTTCCATATATCCAAAGGTTTAATTTTGAATGCTGCTTTTAAATTGAAAGGCTGTTGTTAGAACACAGCAGTTAAATGTCAATTTCCTGGCCAAAGATGCTCATTTAACTTTTGGTGGGGACATATGTATAATATGGGTTTTATCGGATGTCGTGAATCTAATGCCTCCATCTTCTCCATCACACATATCATAGACATCTTCGTGCATTTCTTGCATCTTGTATATATATATATATTAATACATGTAAGAAATGATTATAGTTTCTGAAAATGTTTTGATAATCTTTAAGATATAGTTAAGATATGCATAGTATTGATATATTTCTTACCTATATAAATGGTTTGCCTAAATCAGGAACGTGTACGCATAGAATAAAACATAGCCGTATTGTCGGCACTGCTGAAGTTAGGCATTAAAGTTTGTACAACAACCGGATATATCGGTGAACTAGTTACTTTAAAAAATTGTTGCATAAAGCAGGCCATTGTAAAATGTGAGCTCACTTGACGTTTTATTTGAACATTCGGATATATTGAGATATGATTTCAATGTATTACACAATGATGCTTTCTACCACATTTCTATAGCATGACATTACTGTATTTAGTGCCACGTTTGTGCATTGATGTTGAAGGGAAATCGGACACATACACACTCACCAGTAGATGCATAGAGGTATATCACCTAGATCTAAATGATAATTAGCCGATACTGGTAGAATCTAGTGTAAAATTAAATGATGATTCAAATATGATATGTTTTTATAATCACATTTAATTGAGACACAATTTCCATACAACTATATTTACAAATTATGGCCATTATATTTAGGATTACAGTATTCGGACATATGTACGGACACACAGACGATCTTACAACACACTACCAACAATGTACATAGATATAGTACATACATAATGGACCTATATGATGGGACATTAATTAATTAGGCAAATGCAGTCGATCGCCTATACATAATGGGTTCCAGTGCCTATTTTGTAAATGAGACTAAAATGGCTGTTCTTATTCGGCATACGAACCACTGACATACAAGCTTACAGAGACAAGGCGATTATGGATAAACTTATTATTTGAACAGTGATTTTGGGATATTGTGCCACACACATGCACATGCATTTACACATGTACGTGCACATGCACACACGTGAGCATGCATGCACACGAGTCAGATCAGTTTCACTTCATGAACTGCTTGTTGATGAACTTGTCAAAATAGATCGGAATGTGAGAAATCCTTGAAATTAATTATTTTGGCAATGCATAATAACAAGTTTGCTATAGAAGTGTCAGAAACTCCATTAAACAGAGTCCATTCTGACCAGATTGGCAGCCATCTTTTATTGCACAACCGAGAAGCTCCAAGCCCTTTGACTGGCTGATTATGATATTCGAATCCAAATTGGTGTCGGATTTGGTAATTTTCATAGATATTCATCGGTCAGAATATGTACCTGAATTTCCCTTTAAATAATGTATGTTGCTAAAACACGTTTTAGATATCAGCTGCGAGCTCGTCTTCATTTAAGATCCAAGAGAAGCAATTTTGCTATCTCATTAAAATTAGGACGTATTCAGAATTATTTCCAAATTCAAATAAGCATCTTTAAGGTTTTAAATGTATGTATGATTACTGTATTTTGCGGCTGTAGTAGCTTTTGCCCACTGTGTCTTGTCCTCAGTTAAAATCCTTAGCTTCCTCAGGTCCATTCTTGACTTTAGTGTACCGAGTCCTGCTTTCTTTAGGTCACCTCGTAGCATGCTTAGAAGATTTATGCAATGACGTCCTCATTGGAAATTATGCTGTCTGGCCATCGGTGTCCAGTGATGGTGCATAGATGTTTGCGGTGGCAGACATCAAGTTTGTCTAGAGGTGCCTTTGGAGCTGCCCAGCTGTTACAGTTATACAGCAGCAAGGATACGCAGGTCGCATTGTATAAAGGTAGCCTTTTAATCAAGGGCATCTTTGATCTACGGATCCATAGCTTCCAGAAGGACTCAAAGCTATGTTCCCCATGACGCAGTGTGCAGCAGTACTGCAAAACAGTGAGCCCAGGATTTTACTTTTCCTCCCTTGTTCGCCGCCACAATGTGGATCGTCATTTTCTTTAGTTTCATGCTTTGTAGATAGGTATATACGGGTGAACTCAGTTTTGGATTCATTCATGCAAATTCCGAATTTTTGATTTGCTTGCAGCTATTGGAAGAAATTCGTCAAAGGGTTTCTTTTCCTCGTCTATGAAGTCCAGATCATCGGCATATTTCATCTCAAGCGGTATACGCAGTATTGACACTTGGAGGTTTGGTCTTGTGGAACATTTCCACACGGATTTCAATGCAGCAGCAAGGTATCAGGTGAAAAGCACCAGAGATCTCCCTGTGGGGAGCTGATTGATGTCTCAAATTCTACAGACTTCACTGACTTGACTCATACTCTCAGCTTGGTGTATGCAAGCAATAGTCTCACTAGTCGTAGCTCATCTTCATTGCAACTGGCCTGGCATAGTACATCTAGGATTTTTTAACCTTGAATTGCGTCGAAGACTCGTGACATGACAATGCCAATTTTTGGAAATCCCAGTGTTTGGATTATCGACACAAGCATGCGTTGAACCCATACAATGTCTGTGCAGCTGCGTCCACATTTGAAGCCACTTCGACATGATCTGGTGATGTCATCGATCTTGTCTCGGATGCGGCATATAGTAACATTGGATAGGACTTTGCGTATGCTGTTGAGGATTGGAGATTTTCAATATCTCGATAGAATAGCAGCTGATGCAAAACAATGTCTTTTCCCTCGAAAATAACATAATGACGTAAAGAAAGGTACCAGGTTTAGTACAACCCAATACTTTGTCTGCCACTCTAGTATGTCTATTCTATCAGAACGTGAGAACGTCTATTGAGTTAACGTGCTCGACGTGAGCGAATAATGATAACTGTTGATTTTAGTGACCGCAGCTCTTTATAAGCGGCTGGTGACGTCACATGTTAGGTTTGGTGCAAATAGTATTTTGTATTGCTCATGGGTTGAAATAGGCCGTGTGCTTTATGGGATTGGTTCCAGGCCTGTCCCTCTCATTTGGAAACAATTCCACATTTTTGGACAAACGAGGTGGGACTTGTTTGAGCATAAAAGTTATAAACAATACAGCATATTTGTATTGAAAGATGGTTTATGACCCGTAATGCTCCGTTTCGAAGCAGGATTACATTAATTCGTATCCATGATTATTCGATTTTGTGCTCCCAGTAACCAGTGCAAAACTAACTTAATTGCTTCACATAAATTCACTGTTTCATAGCCAGTAGTAATCGTTTACTATTACTTTGATTTGCACCCAGGTCCGCTAGTTTTGACAGGTTTACATGGCATATTAACCAAAACAAATACCCGATATTTTGAGTGTTTATGGAATTAAGATTCTGCGTGCTATTCTAGTCGGTGATGAAGGCATGTCATACTTAATAAAAGATTTCCAGTGGTTGGATAACACGTAATCATCTCATATGACCCCTGATACCACACATGTTTCCTAGCGACGACGATGACAGCAAAAACTGTAAAAAGAACGTGATATCATATGTTGTTGATTTTAATTTTGCAATATATATGTACTATCTAGTTATGATATATGTTTGTAAATTTGCATGATAGACACAGACATATTAAAAGTTGAATTAAATGTAATTTCAAGTAAAAAATAAAAATCTTTGGTTTGTCATTATTTTATGTGGCACATTGGTCAGAACTCTTAGCAAGTGATAAGCAGTGAAAACGAAAATTCAAGTAATGGGGCGGCGGATGCATACAATTATGATTGGTCGAGAGCTGGTCACGTGGCATGTGATGTAATCTACTTTGCATATTAGGCCGTGCTGCCTCCAAATTCCTGCAAAAAAGGACCAATCACATTCAGGATTGTGGCTGGAAATGTAGGGTGTGTGGCCTAATATGCAAATGAGATGGCATCACAGGTCACGTGACCAGCTTTCAACCAATCACAATTGTGCACACCCCACCAGTTGGGATTTGGTATGTAGATCTATTGATATGTTCTGGTGATTGGCAGTTGTAACAAAGCATGAAATGGATGTTGGGTAGGGGGTGGGGGTGGTGGGGGTGTGGTATACATAGATTTATGGTGCCTGAATATTTTTAAGTTCTTCATGAATGAAGATCACATCTAACGTCTTGTAGTTAATCGATTTCTTCTGCCCATTGATCTATTGTTCCTGGCTGAAGAGTAAATGGGAAGGTCAATCCAACACAGGATGGGTGTTGCGGGGTGTAGATGAGATCTAACATGTTTAGACATGTAGATCTATTGTTCGGCTTCGTTTATCCAAGAGAAACTGCGCCTATAATTCTCACTCCAAGCTGTCCATTATCACCATTCAATAAATGAACTGATGTTATTACTGGCTATTCTGACACTATGGTTCACAGTAAATCTATAGCACATATGTGCAGGTGTGCATGGGTGTACAGATAGTTTAGCAGGACCAGTACAGCTCTTACCATTAATGTTGAAATTCAATTTAAATATCATCCAATGATTAGATTAGTGCCATACTATTACAGATCAATAACACACACGCACGCACGCATACACGTGTGTGTACACACACACACACACACACACACACACACACACACACACACACACACACATGCGTGTGGGTGGCGGGCAGGTATGCCTGTGTGCGTGTGTGTGTGTGTGAGAGAGCGTGTGTGTGCATGCATGCGTGCATGCGTGTGTGTCGTTGGTTTTAGGCTTCATAGGGGAACAAAACATAGCTTCCACAGATGGTTTGATATTGATGTTTTTAATCTCTGCATCTGTTCCCCATATGGAGCATAAAACCAACAACATATGAGATGGTGTGTTATTTGTAAAGATAAATAAATCCTTCTCTTGGATTTTTCTTGAATACCTAAATAACCCTTTTATATCCAGTGAAACATGGAACAAGATAACGTTGGGCAACGTTGAATGACCCTGGAACATTTGAAGTAAAAATGGGTTAAACATTCACAGTGGAATATTATATAAAGAGTACTGATAATGAAGATATATACTATTCTTGTTTTATTCCTGTCTAAACAAATGTGTAAGATTATTGTAATATTTTTGCTATATCAGGGAATGAAACCCCAACTGAAACAATAATATTTATACAATGAAGATAGTATTATACATATTATAACATATAGTTGGCCATACATATCAATTTGGAATGTTGAATATATTGATTGGTCTACCATTGGTTTCAAATTAAAAGTGTAGTCTTAAAGTTTTGATGGTTTGTTTTCATGTGCTTAGTTGGTATAAATGTCTACGTCAGCAATGGCGATAAATAATCCCCAAAAGGAAGACTAACACTTATAAGCAGATGGGTGAGGTCGGCATATCAGAATCTGCATAGGGTGGAGTCAGAGAACTCGATATTTGCAGAATGATCATTGTGCAAGTAGATCCATTAACATTTCATAGGGCACACGTGATGATTGAGCAACACATGACATTGATATATTGCCATATTGCCAGGAATACCATAAAAGCTAGCTCGCTAAACAATGGCCTCTCAGTTATTGTATGTTCCAACAATCTTCTTCCATCCAGCATAAAGATCAGGTTTGGGTGTTGACCAGAGTTTATGTAGCAATGGCCAGCCTTTAGCTGCAGTCGTCAGGAGATATTCATTACCAGGATCCATTGAATAAGTATACGCTCCCATAACAAGTGATTGGCATAATCGGCCTGCAATGCACACTTTCAAAACATCTAGTTCAATCTCGTTTAGTGACATCACTGATGTATATCCCGCTAACACATAACCACCAGCATCCATAGGGTCGATGACGCCACTTTCTATCATCATGTAGCATATCATAATCGCAACTTCAAAAATTAAGTACGAATATGTTGCATCTCCTAAGTCTATTACGCCAACTATATCATGCACTGGATTGCTGTCATCTTCATCACATGTATTCACAATAATATTCTGTTCATTGAAATCACCATGAATCATACCTGGAAGAAAAAAGAGTATCTCTTTACAAACTGCATAGATTGAGTGTATTTAACCCATGTTGTCCAATGTTCTAGCCTGAGAAGAACCTGTTATCTCATGGGATGTGACTTTTACATGTGACCTCAAGTGAGGTCACAAGTAATATCAAAATCATCTGTTGAGTAAATATGAATATAGTGCGTGTATATTATTGGTTAAATTGGAATATATTATAAGAAAAATATCAGTAATGTTTGGCTATCTATCAGGATATCTAACAATACATATGTACTGAATGCAAAATTATGGACACACTGTACATAGTAAATAAAACAGGCCATTGTAGCTGTATAATTGTGCTACGGTATGCATGATCAAGGAATCTCTTTTGTCTTGCGCTAGCATAGATGATCTCAAATGAATGGAGGATTCCAGTGTATCTATCAATCATAATCAACTGTATTATGTGTAGGATGGCGTCGTAATCAATCACGTCATGAATGACATAGCTGAGCTTGTGGCGACCGCTTAATGGATGACGGACTAAGCAATGTTGTACGAATTGTATTTCTCTACTATTTAATAAGCATGCTGTTGAATATTTTGAAACTAATTTTACTGGGCGCTGTTAACACCACCCAGTCAAATTAGTTTCAAAATATTCAACAGCTTACCTGAATAGATCCTGGTCATCAACTGCAAAGACCTGAGAAAAGGCCTTCTACCTGGTGCAATTGTTCTGGTGTGTCACCCAAAGCAGAGAGGTCTAATCCGGGTGGCATTTCTTTGAGCTCTTCCTCTGTTGCTTTAAACATTAAGGTATGCTGTAGTCCAGCTTCTTCAATGCCCTGTCTTGAGATCAGTATTTCGCTGTTTGTCACCTCAACCTGAACTTTGTCACTCTCCACTTTCACTTGGTATACTGTCCCTAGTCCTTGGACTTCTTCATTCGCCGATGCTGTTCCGTTCTAGAGCACTCTGATACCATTTTGTGTAGAGGAGTTGCAATTTTGACGAATGCTTTAATGAAGTGACGATAGTAGCTAGAGAAACCTAGGAATAATCGTAACTCTGACTGTTGAAGGTACAGGCCAAGTTTTTACTACTGTAGATTCTGAGAGTGCCGGGATCGATCGATCCGAACATGCACAAAGTGTGAGTGGAACTTAGCTAGAGATGGACGGGAATAGCTAAAGCTGGATTCCTCCATTATCATTTCAAATTAAATTTAAATCACAAGTTTAGAAAGATCTCAGTTGAAATGCGATTTAGCAAGTCGTGAGTGAGATCTTACTAAACGACTATAATAAATCTGATATAAAATGGCCCCACGTTTGAGATTCTCCTCATCCCATAAGCCATTATTTATCATATTCACAATGACTCTTCCTGATGATGTTCTTGCTCTCACCGTAGTGCTTCACTACTGTGAGGTCTGAACCTCTGGCAAATACGCAACTAAATATAGTGAAAAATGGACCACCTTATGATTTCAGTCTTGGAGTTATATTTTTGAATCAAACTCTTTCATTCTACAACTTTTTCACCATACTAAAATAACTGTACGAGTAGCATTGTCACGTCGTTGCTGCTAGGCAACAACACATGCAGTTATGTTTCTAAGGATGCAGCAACATATTTGCATAGTTAACTTGAAATTTAGAATCTGGAACTTGAAAGACCAGAAACAGGACAGAGAAAGTGACATTATTATTCAGATCAATGAAGGGAAATTGCTCAAATAGCTCCACCAAAAGCAGCCATAGCCTATTAACCAGGATTGCATTATTACTAATGGTACTCTTAAAACACGTTTTCTCATTTAAAAGGAATAATCACGTATCACATTGCAAACCTTTATTTAGTTTATTGTACTGTGGTATGACGTCACATTTGAATGCATCAATGATTGTGATCACGATGTCCCGATCTTTCTCATTCTTGACGGCATAGATAAACTCTGTCAGCTTAGGAACATTGGCCAGGCTCCACACAGTGGTATGTGTGTCATAAAACAAATTGTGGAAGTCCTGCAAATGATAACGTATTATTATAGAGCTGTATATATTAATCAATAGGATGACTTACCTTTATTACGACCATGTGGCCATCCAATAAGTTTCCCTAATGAACGCTACAGACTCTTATTGGAGAGTAAACTCTGTAGACCCATTTGACTCTGACTAAACGTAGTACATATAGTGGCATTGACCATTAGTAAACACATCATCGGCAATAAAGAGGACTTTACAAGGCTTGGAATTCATGTAGGACATGATATGTATCTGTAACTATGATACAGCATTCTCATTTAAAGTACACGTATTATTAGGTGGCTTTAATTGGCCAAATCTAATATGGATTTTAAGATAAAATAAATATAAACAATAATATCTCAAATGGTGTTTATTAGTGGTTACCAATCAGCATGATTAATGTTCATAGAGTCGATTGTATGTAGTTTGTGGATGGCATTGCTTGGCATAATTGTCTTTTCGATAGGCATCGTGGCACTTATGGAAAAGGAAACAATTGACTGTGCTCAGATGCGAACTCAATCAGAATTCGGGGATTGCAATGAGACTAGAGTGATGAACTTCAATAGCAGTCCAACTGTTATAAGTTAATAGGGAACTGTACATAGACTTCAGAAGGAAATTTCAAATGCGAATCTGTAGGAAAGATTTTATAGAACTACTGCAAATAATAGACTCTTATGTGAACTGCATATGACTTTAAATAGGCACCTTACTCGGAGCCAGCAAATACAAAGCCAGGTGAGGCCTTTATTGCATAAATCAGCTAAGCGTGCTACGAGGTGACCTCAAGAAAGCAGGACTAGGTACACTCAAGTCAAGAATGGACCTGATGAAGCTAAGGATTTCGGCTGAGGACAAGACATGGTGGGCAAAAACGATGGACCATCTTGGTACACTAAAAGCACCATCCTATCTAGGTGGTAACTATGCGCTCCATCAAAACAGCATCCCGGCGCGCGCATGCGCATCATGCGTTTTAACGAACTTAGTCATTTTTCGACACGCTATCTCTCCCATAGGCCTATATATGCTTATGGCTCTACCCAGGGTGGGGGAGTGTTCAGGAAACGAATCCAGGATGGGCGGCGCGCACCCAGCTCAGCTGGTACAGCCGGCATCCGACCGATCGATCCGAACTACACCACCCCCTCCTAGTTTGGATGCTTATAAACTTGCCTATTTTAATTTAGGCTGGAGCGCCCGATGGGGTGTGTGGGAGCCAGGTGACGTCAGCGGTAATCTCCCGGACTCACCCTCGCCACTCCTCCATCACGCTGTGGTAGTTGCGTCTTTGGGCGGCTCTTTTGTTTAAAGCGTTTGATCCAACTTACTGGCAACAGTAGTAAATGTCACGTGGCTCTAAAAAGCATGCGGTTGATCGGAAACATATATGCTGTTTATGGCGACGGCCAAAATGCTGTTGCTGAGGTGTAGTCTGTTGCAGAAGCGAAGGATAGAAATATATATGTCACATCAAGATCTTTATAATGTCCCGTATTTGCGCGAGTTCTTTAACATGCATCTTGCTAGGTGTCCGTAATAGGTACTTCTCAGCCCATGTCGATTATAGACTGGAACACAAGGAAGAGAATTTTTGAAATTCTCTCTGTAATTAACTGTCAGACTTTTATGCCGCTTTACCGGCCCGTGCGCTAATGATTTGTAGCACGGTAGAGCAGTTGTATTCTTAATCAAAAATTTAACAGTAAAGTTGTAAGTAATTTTTATGCGTGGTTTAAACAGATCTATTCATGCAGTAGACCAACGTTACTGATCCAGTCAAGATAGCTGTGTTTTCCGAGCGGGAGTGCTGGCCAAGCATTCTCCTCAATGGGTAGAACTAGCTCCGTCGCGGCATAGACCAGACATATTAGTACCATTTAATAATGGTTAAATTGCAGTACAACTCGCAAAAATGTGTGCCACAGTTATCACAATTTACAATGCCATCGTTCGGAGATTGTGAATACAGTCAACCTGAGTGTCTGTGTTTCTGTCATGTTGGTGATTGGAATCTGATACGTGCGACTGGGTCTCTGTGGATGGTACTTACGCTGTGGAGAAGGTGACGTGTTTATGCGGGAGTGGGGAGAGAGAGGCGGTGTGAATGTCAACTTTATCGAACCTTGAGGGTATTTCACTCTGTAATGGCCGAGACCGTGGGTGGACAGAGTTACTTTAGAGCGCAGATGACCTGTTAGATGCTGTCATAACTTTGATCAATCCATTGTCGAATTCAACCTTTCGGTAGCAAAATCCTACTCGTGACTGACAACAAGGCGGGCATCTTGCGCTCTTAATAATATCGACTGTTATTACATGTACTTGAATATGTAGATTTAACTGTTTCCATACGGCGTCAGGAAAAAGGGGCAGGGGAGGAGCGTTGGACAAACGTCGCCCCATGACGCATACTGTAGATGGATGTAGTGCATTCCTGATATCCATATGATCAGTTCTCCCGTAACTGGATAAGAAGGTGTGTGCGGGAGATTTGTTGTCTGTTGTCTGTTGATGATTATGCTGTTGTCAGGATGTCCGGGCTGCTGTATGGTACCAGTGTCATAAGCGAAGTGGGCGCATTCCAGTTTTCCACGCTGGTGAACGGCAAATCTGTTGCCATTATTGGGAGATGTAGTCTGCGGGAGATATTATTTCTCCCGCAATTCGTGCGGGAGGAATCTGTTGCGGAAATATTTTTGTCTCTACAGGGAATTAATTAATACCAGTAGGTGCTGCTAAATGCTGTTGTTGCCGATATTGAATGTCTCTGTCATGCTGAGTATAACCGAGTAAGTATGTGATGTATGCGCAATGATGAATTGATGTATCCAGTCTTGAAGGCAGGTGTGTTCTTGTAGGTGTTGACGTTCTGTCTGTTGTGTGATGTTCTGACTGCTCACGGGGGAGTATGGTAGGCATTTTGGATGGGGTGGCCTTTGGACCTGGGGATGTGGTCATCTCCCATTACACGACGGTTGGTGTCCTGTCATAGTTTTTAGACACCGGGAAAATTTGAGCCGAAAGTCTGCTGAACAGGCCGCTTCCCTGCCCACCACGTGGGGTAATATTGATCGGTGCGGTGCGGGATGCCTCCTCCTCTGTTACAGCAGACTTTCACATATCTGAAGATTGACGGTCAACAGACGACGACTGGAGTGTGAAATGGACTGGGCTGGTGATGTCCGAACTTGATGTATAGATAAGGGACGCGAGTTGGATTTGGGGTGGTGGTGCGCTTATGGATATGGTCTGCGCTTGGGTGGGAACTGGTCTCGTCTTAATTTCGGGAGGTGGTCGGGTACACCTTGTTGTACGGTTTTGCGGTTCTAGACATGCCAAGGCTTCATCCAGCCTCTTCACTTCCATGCTATTCATCATATGTTCCACCCCCACAGGAAGCGTGGCTTGGGTCAGCCTCAGCTTCCGCTTGTGGTAGCTCTATGATGGTGGGCATAGCATGAAGTGGGTGGGAATGGGAAGAGATCCGAGAAACAACTTTTCCATCCGGTCCCTTGGACAAAACAAGCACGAAATTCTTCAGCTAGGACTTCCCAGATCGAGTAGACCCATGCTGAGGAGGGAAACGGCGAGTACGTATCTCGTCATCGTCGTCAGCGTTAGCCGCTTGTTCACCCACGTTCTGGCTTGGTAGAACTGGGACTGAACTAGCACCGCGGTGCTTTGTGCTAACCGTGGGAATACTAATTTCCGTAGAAATATCTGTCTGGGTACCGGTGTCACAAGAAACGCCCAGGCCGAGCTCTGGTGCTGGGTCGTCACTGACACAAGGTTTAAGTCGATTGAAGTGGATGATTGAGGTCAGGCCATCCGAAGCACGGATACGGTAGGTCATGTCCGATGTCTTACCTACTACCACATAGGGGCCTTTCCACTGGTAACCGAGTTTACCTGGCACATTTGCAGACCGTCATGAATCGTGTACCCAAACCATTCTTCCTGCTTCATATGGATCTCCATACACTCTCCGGTCGTGCCATGTCTTTTGCCGCTGGTGTGCAGTGGATAGGGTTTCTCTCACTAACTCATGGGCTTGTTCTATCCTTTGCCGCAAGAGTTCGACATAGAGAGATGGTGAATTTTTCTCCCCTGGTATTTGTGGCATAGCCAGATCCAGGGGTAAGGCTAATTCATGGCCTAACATTAACCGCGCATGGGTGTAGCCTGTGCTGGAATGTTCCGAAGTGCGGTAAGCCATGAGTACATACGGGAGCCGTAGGTCCCAATCTCTACAATCAAGGCGCATTTCCTTGGTAAGCATCTCCGCGAGAGTTCTGTTGAATCTCTCTACCATCCCGTCGCTCCGGGGGTGGTATGGAGTTGTCCTTGTTTTGACGATATGGAATAATTTTCAGAGCTCTGATATGATCCCGCTCTCAAAATTACTTCCTTGATCAGAGTGCAACTCATAAGGCATACCAAAGCAGCAGAACACATTGCTGGCCAAGACCTCCACTACGGTGGATGCCTCTTGGTCCGGCAATGCAAATGCTTCTACCCACTTTGTAAAATAATCTTGCAATAAGAGGATGTATTTATTTCCATCATCCATCGTATTCAAGGGTCCGAGCACATCGATAGCCACTCGCTCCCACGGTGTACCAATAATCCTAATTTGTGACGGTGCGATATGGTGTTGTCCAACAGCGCATTTTTGGCATGGGATACATTTGACAACCCATACCTTGACACTATCGTGAATCCCGATCCAGTTGAATCTCAGTTTGATACAGGCAACAGTCCTTTCCATGGCCAGATGCCCGGCGTTATCATGTAGTTGTTTCAATATAAGTTCACGATAACTTTCCAGGACTACCACACGGTCATTAATATACAGAACGTTATTTATTAATCGACATTCTTCAAACCGTCGGTAATAATATTTTGCCGTGGTGGATAGAGGTGTTACCAATTCCTTAGGAGGACGTACCCCCTCCTGAATCCATGCGTATATATTCCGTGTCTGCACGTCTGTTGTTTGGTGGTGTGCGATTTTCTCCAGATTCCACTCTGCGCACCTCAATTCGGGGAGCTCCGGAGATGGCTGTGTTGATTGTATCATGGTAGCGGCCTCTTCGTGTTCAGCCTCCGCGCCGATTCTGCTAAGGGCGTCAGCATTTCCATGCAATTTGCCGGGACAGTGAACAACGTTAAAGTTATAGGCCTGCAGGGATTTCTGCCATCTCACTACCTGGCCCTCCATATTTTTTAAGCTCCTGAGCCACCATAGTGAGGCATGGTGTGTACGGAGTGTAAAAGGGCGCCCGTACAGAAACTGCTTATAATACTTGACGAAACGGACCACCGCCAATAGTTCTCGCTTGGTGGTTGCATATGTTTTCTCTGTTTTATTCAGAGTATGTGAACCATAACCCAACACCTGCTCTGAACCGCGCCAATAAGGAAAGCTGACGCATCAGTGTCTAAGATGAAATCGATGTTTGGATTAGGGTGAGCAAGAATCGGGGCGGTTGTCAAGAGTTCCTTCAATGCCCTGAAGGAGCCTTAACACTCACTCGATCTGTCTCAGTGATCTTGTAGAGGGGGTGAAGCAATCTCGCTGAAATGTCAGATGTAACAGCGATAGTACTGGCATAGGCCAAGGAAACTCCGTGTCTCCATAACTGAAGACGGTCAAGGCCACTCTGCTATGGCCTTAGTTTTTTATGGCTGTGTAGCCACTCCATCACCGGATATGATGTGTCCCAGGAACTAGACGCTCTGTCTAAAGAGATGACATTTCTTCGGTTTGAGTTTCAAATTGGCCGTGCGGAAGCGGGAGAGCATGGTGTCCATATTGGTTAAGGTTTGTTCAAACGTTGGTCCAAAGACCATTATGTCATCGATGTAACAGAGACAGATCTCCCATTGCAGGGTGGTTAATACTTGCTCAATGAGTCGGTCAAAAGTTCCGGGAGCATTGCACAACCCGTAGGGCATCTTGCGGAATTGGAAAAGACCATCCCTACAAACGAATGCCGTCTTTTCCATATCAGCTTCATCCATGGCAATAACCGCTAGCTAAATCAAGGGTACAAAACCACTTGGCTCAGGACAAGGAATCCAAGGCCTGATCTATCCGTAGTAGTACTATAGTGCGGTTAGCAACACATTGATGAAAATGAGAATAATTATCAACAAATACAGAAATTATAACCTATCGGTCCTAAGACCATTACGGTTCCTTTTAGTCATCTGGACCATTTTTACGGATACAGTATAATTAACAAAACCTATATAGAGAAATAATTAAACTGTGAAGTATAATTACTTGAATACTTTGTAGTCATTCCTAAGTTAGGCTACCGTGTTACTGAAATTGATATGTCAATCGATAGTCGACGTGAGATGATGCGCTCTCCGGAAGCTGGAAGTTCCTGCAGGTTGGTTCCCGCAAGCTGTTGTCCGCAAACAAGACTCCCGCAAGAACACTCATGGCAGGAGCAGAACATCGCTCAGCACTTTAAGCCTAATAGAATGTCTAACGAGCAGTCAGTAAAAGATACGATAGTACTATGGGTTGAAGAAAGTTCCCATACACCGATGGCATGAATGGAAGGTGTAAACAACCCGATCACAAGCGAGGGTTGTCAGAGGCAAACGAAGATACAAAACAAAGCATCACGGTGCTGGGTATGTCAGCCAGCTCTGAAGACGCACCAGGCAGAGTTTACTTGCTGCGGTCGAAAGTCGAAAGAACCTACACGATTAGTGTGGCGGTGATTGAAATACCACTTTTAGGCGTGGCAGGCAGATCCGGTGAGTCGTCCATCAAAGAACATCCTGCCTCTACATCTGTAGACTCACATATTCAGGCCGTAACGGCCTCACCACAAATTTGTGTTCCAAATGTAGATGTTAGTATTCATGAATGATTATCAGAAGTTCCAAATTACTCCCGTAAGTAGGGAGTCTACAAAATTGTTGTTACTGCGGTGGGTTGGCTACTGGTAGCTACAGGAACTCGACGGAAACTGAAGTCATATGCGTAATATCTGTCGATTGTAGCTGGCCGAGGATGCTCTCAATCACTGGATCGCTTCTCCTTTTATACTCCGTGTGACGGCGCAGGCTCCATCCAATCATCGCTCGAGCAACACCCAATCAGCGTGTGGCTAATAATAGCGCAGTCGAACGTTCTAGAACATTCTAGAAGTTTTGCGTCCACGTTATGACGTCACGGCAATATTTTGAAGATAATCATGAAGAGTTTTTCCTGGATAACTCAGCCATTTCTCAACGGATTTTGTAGTCGTTTACAGATTTAAAAAGCCTGTTGAATTCTGGTCTTGATTAATGCCAGATCTAACGGGAACAGGCAATCAATAAGGATTACAGGGTACCATCTTGGTACACTAAAAGCACCATCCTATCTAGGTCGTAACTACGCACTCCATCAAAACAGCGTCCCGGCACGCGCATGCGCATTGTGCGTTTTAATGAACTTAGTCGTTTTTCGACACGCTATCTCCCCTATAGGCCTATATACACTTATGGCTCTACCCAGGGGGGGGGGCGTGTTCAGGAAACGAATCCAAGATGGGCGGCGCATACCAAGCTCAGCTGATACAGCCGGCATCCGACCAGTCGATCCGAACTACACATGCATGAGTGCACACAATAACACTATTCCCACGAAATTTATTCATTGGCACATTATTTATGCTTTGGCACATTATCATACATGCAGGCAATGCGACCAGTCGCTCAAGGAGCAATCGCGGCCTCCATACAATCACTATCGTGGGTACAGTGACTTAACAATTTTTACGGTCAAAGCTATACTGTAGTGTCTTTTTAAGACAAATTAATTGACATTCAACACAAATTCATAGTGGAGAGAACTAAGAAACTGTTGATATTGAGTCTAATAATATTCCTTTGCACTTTCAAGGCAGTGGACAAGGGTAGATAAACCTTGCTACAATATTCAATTCTTATTCCATTCCTTAAGCTTTGTAATTACTTTGTAAGAAGTGTAATGACTGACTTGTGGTCAGAATTGAGGTCTGTGCCCCCATAGGAACGAGCATTCCGAAGTAGGGGTTTTGCTTCTTTCCTGCATAGTATGCAGTCTATTTGGTTGAAGACAGCTGTTGTAGCCATAGAACCTTTTGGAGTTTTGCGATCAGCAATGTGTCCGATCCATGTTGTCCGGTGATGGCATGGGTGTTTGAAAGCCATATTTGTGGAAAATACCCATTGGAATTAATGAATGCCACCAGTGCATCTCCATTGCTGTTGCGTGTGCCCTCTCCATACGTTCCCATGCATAAGCCAAGTCCTGAACTTTTGTCCGCTATTCCGAGTTTACCCAGCCTGGAGTTGAACTCTCCACACACGAACAGTTGCCATCTAGCTGTGATTGTAATGGCGGAGCTCAGTTCTGCATAGAAGGAATCTAATATTGCTGGATTCTCTTTGGCTTTTTTGGTAGTTGGGCCATATGCGTTGATTATGTGACACTTAGTGGTGGTGTGTTTTCGCGTAGGTATAGCCAGGTCTATGAATGCAACGCGATCACTGACTTAGCCAAAACTAATGACATGGTCCACGACCCTTGGTCCGATTACGAAGCCTAAACCACGGTATATGGCCTGTTTTTGCTCCATGAGTACTAGCTTATGGCATGTCTGTAGTTGCTGCTCTGAGTGTTTAGCTACTTTAGTCTCTTGAATGCATGTAATATCGATGTTATGGTGGTCACGGTCTGCACCTAAGGTTTGCCTCTTGATGTTGCACTCAGACCACTTACATTCCATGTAGCTATGGTAAGCTCCTGGGAAGATCGCGTATTCGAGGATGTCGAACACAGCTTCTTGTTTGGACTACCTACATGTACCAAAATGGCACATAGCCATAGAGAATCTACTGCAGCACTAGCAAATGCATGATAAAATAATAAGTAAGATGTGACCAAATAACGTTCCGATGGGAAAATACTATTTGCAGCCAGCAAACCATACAGCACACAACAGCATGCAACAGAGCAAAATTGTTCATCTGAGTAAATGTTGAAACATAATGAGAAGGAATATGGGAAAGAGGACGAGGGTGGTGGTGGTGGGGTGGGTGGGGGTGGGTGGGGTGGGGTGTGTGTGTGTGTGTGTGTGTGTGTGTGTGTGTGTGTGTGTGTGTGTCGGAGATTGGGTAGTAGGAGGACGATAGATGAACCAGTTAAAAGACGAGGAATACCAGATTTGACAAATAAGTGAACTCGTTTCCTATATTGCAGTTTTGAAATTCAGCTATTGTGATACGGGAAGTATGGCACCATATAAAATCAGGCTAAAATAGGTAGAGCTTTATCTCCCGACAAATATTACCTGAAGGATCCTATCCATTCGTCCTGCGTACTGGCCAGTGCGAAATAATAACCTTGGTGTATATGGGACCTTATGTAGAATCTGGCCGGGAATAAATGTGAACAGTCGCACACCAAACTGATCACTAGCAGAATCTGAAGGGAAAAAGAAAGTTAAATTATAAATGGAGACAATGAAATTATAATTTCCTATATTAGATCTCAAACGTGTGTATAAGTGGACAGTGACTACTAATATGGTAAAAGGTAATAGTTTTACTAGCTCTCTCAGATGAATGCACGCATCTACACACGCACACGGACGCACACACATGTACCCACGTACAACCCCACAGCTATGCACGTACACACTCATCCATCATAAAATAAAGAAAATCACAGATTTCTTTTCACGAGGAAGATGATTCAATATAGCCAACTCTTGATATCTAATCTCATATCAGCCTGGCTCTATAAAACGTAATTGGAATTTGAAAGGTCTGACTCTATCTCCGTGAGATCGTCCATCAGGCGCATCAACTGTGCATGCTCACACTGTATCAGAGAATTCAATGGAAAGGGAATAGTGGTCGGATAACACCTTCCCAAAAGAGTGTATGGTATGGGATATGATGATGGCCAGAAGCTCTGCTATGGAGTTACAGTCTAACAGACTCATAAACCGCCTGCGTAAGACGTTACTGTTTGCGTGCGCACGTATAAAAGACCGAAACGGATGGTGGGAGTGCGGAAGAGACAGCGAGAGCGGGGGTGGGGGGGGGGGGGGGCGGGGAGAGAAAGAGAGAGAGAGCATGCGTGCGTGCGTGCGTGTGGGAATGAGGGAGGGCGGATGGGAGGGAGGGACAGAGGGGAGGGGGAGGGATACCTACCCAGACCTGACACTGCCATCGGATGATAAATAGTACACCCACAGGGAACAGCGGCCCATTCACCATCCTTCTATCAGTTTCTTGTGACGAACAAATGCGGGAGCTGGACACCGAGCCTTACAATCTAGACCACATCTAGTAATGACCCTTGAATCAGAAACTTTATATGTCTAATTTTTAGCCATCAATGTAAACCTTGGAAGCAAGTGCAGACCTTTCCCTCGCGTGTAACCACCAACTTCTTAAGCTAGTGAATGAAACTTACTTCTCGGTCCTGCCACCAGAAAACTTCAATATTAAGCTCCCGATGCTTCATAGAAATAGACCTAAACTGTTCACGAGGAAGCTCTGTTAAATTCTTGTAAAACCAGAGATAGCCTCCGAGTTGGAATTACTGGAGATTCACTGACACTGGCTGGCTACCCATACCTTTAGGTATTCTAGATAGACTATACACCTATTCATTGCATATTAGGGATGTAAAGTCATCAACGTCGATGTTTTGAATAGATGTTTCCGTGGGATCAGAGGTTCTACACATGCCCCATTCTGAAAATCTGTTGAGTTTATAATTTTAAGACAGAAATTGACCTTCTTATGACACATATAACAAGAGATCCAGGGGCCTGTGACTATAGCTCGTGGGGTATTGGCAGGCCGTTCCGGTGTCTGGTGTCGACTCGCCGAGTTGCATATGCACAATGAGTGATGACGCTGGTTAGCTTCCAGTCTCGGGGTTACGAATCCCGTTCGATACTGCCCTACGGGTAACAAAGACCGGCACCTAAGGCCGGTGGAACTCAATCATTCCGGTGGGACCGTGCGACCATCGTCGCGAACATTAAACACAACAGTCTCATCCCAAGAGTTTGTGTCACCGGTATGCCTGTCCATAGCAATTTCGTGATCTATGGACTTACAATATTTGATTGATGACCTAAAAATTAAATCTATACAATAGTTTTACCTAAACAGACCATCAAGTATGCTAGATAAAAATGATCATATGAAAATACAAGACATAGAGACAGCCTGATGAACTTTTAAATGCGGGACTCCCGGAGGTACCACACAGACTCGTGGATCCGCAGAGGTATCCCCGCAAGGGAGTCTCCCATACACGAGATCACTAATTAACTTAATATAAGTTATTATACCTCTAAGCTGAAAGGAAAGAAAATCATCTTTTATAGTGCCGAAAAGCTATGTGCCTCACGCGGGCACTACTCCTGGTGCTAGTTTTGGGTGAGAAGTACTAGCCTCACGCGGGCCGTCGTCACTGAATCCTTGAGAGAGGCAAGTGCCTCACATGGGCCTCCGTCACAGGAAAATGTTGCCACCGCTTAAAGCGGGAGAAGAGTATTGGCCAGAAAAGGCCCACTCTAATATTCAACCAAAATGCTATAAAGAAAAGACTATAATTAGTGAAATTATGACTATAATGTTGTGTGCCGTTTTACGTGAAGACAGGACGAGTGATTCCCAAGGGATTCCCACGCCACCGTCTCATGTAGTTTCAAGTATGCTGAATTAGTCCGTGCCGCTTTTATTTAATTTATACGGGCCTTCTTCTATGTCTAAACTAACATTTAGTTTTTAGTGACATGAACAAGTTTAGGCCGCAGTTGGCGGGTGCCCTACCTAACTCTAAGACATCAATACTGAAGACAGCGTCCATACATGGTATTTCACAAGGCCTCCGAGCTGGGTGGGAATCCAGACATCCTGCTCCATAACCACATAAAACGTCACAGGACACTTTTCACACAAGCAAGTTTAGGCAACTGATCTATCGTTACGGTGGGGCTAAGAGGGATGATTACCCACCATGAATGTCCTTCCTGTGAGGGCGTGGCAGATCCTAACATCATGCCCAGACATTCTTACAGAATTCGGTGGGGATGCGCATCTCAGCTGTCACCAGGTCCTATGGAGCTATCTTTTTAACCTGATGTTAGGTTTAAACGCAAGTTGCCCAGTTACGCACTGCGGTGCGGGGGAATTGTCTAGCAGATGAAAAAGAAAATGATAATTAAAATATGTTTTCGCAGTGCTTCCTACATTGGCAAGGATAACTAACTACTAGGTATTCGAAGATACACGGGAAATGTATGTGACACCACACCCTGGCCATCCCCGCTTGGAAACCCCATGGTGCAGATAGGGACATCCAAACAATTAAGAAGCCATAAGGATTAGTGGAACATGAGGAGAGACAATAACTCTCATATATATATATGAGGCCCAATAGGTATGTTGGCCAATTTTACACAACCTTGCCTGAGTGCGGGGCTAGATTATCGCAATTACTGGAAAGGAGGCGTACACTATGTGTCTCTTGATGAAGAAATTGTCTCTAATCATATTAAACCTATCCTATCGAGCTAAATAGAAAGGCTTTTTAGTCAGTAGCATGCCGGGATAAACAGAGCTATAGCACGGACAGCGACCTCAGTGAAAAATTGTTGGTGGCGGGAGAACGTGATGCATATATAAATGTTGCTGTGTAGTGTTTCCTGCGTGCACTGCAGTCCTACATTTTCTACAAATTAACAAAACATGAACGAATGGCTACTCGCCATATATAAGACTAACCGGTACAAAGAATATAGTGTGAAATGATTATAAGAATAATATATGAGGTACAGGTTGGCAGACCTACTACGGTGCGGTTAGTAAAAAAACACCTTACAGTAAAATAAGAATAACTATAAACAAATAAAGAAATTATAATTAGCGGTCCTAAGACCGTTACTGTACCTTTTAGTCATTGGGACCGTTTACACAAATAAAGTATAATAACTACAAATGTAACTAATGGAATAATTAAGATGTTAAGTATAGTTACTTGAATAGTCGGTAGCCATTCTTAACGACGGACTATCGTGTTACTGAAATTGATACGCCATCCTTGGTGTGATGTGAGTTGACACGTTCTCTGGAAGCTGGAAAGTTCCCACATGTCGGGTCCCGCAAACAGGATTCCCATATGCAGTCCAGGACGGGAGCGGATTGAACTCAGGACGGTAATCACAATATAAGAATGTCTAATGAGCAGTCAGTAAGTGATACAATAACATTACTGCTAGGAAGAAAGTTCCCGTACACCGATGGTATGGATGGAACTTAAGAACAACCCATTCATAAGCAGGGGTTGTTGAATACGGATGAAGATACATAACTACGCTTACGTTACGGAATACGTCAATTAGCTCTAAAGACATACCGGGCAGTTTACTTGCTGCGGTCAAAAAGTTTAAATAAACCTGCACGACAACAGTGCTGGGAAGGTTGGATAACCACTTTTTGGCATGGCCGGCAGATCCGGCGAGTCATCCACCAAAGAACATCGCTGCCTCTACATCTGTAGACTCACATATTTAGGCTGGGAAAGGCCTCACCGCAAGGTTGTGTTCCGAGTTAGTTCTTGATTTATTCGTGAACAATATTATCAAAAGTTCCATAAATGCTCCCGAACAATCGGGAAATCCAAAATTGCTTTCAGGTGCAGTGGGTTGGGTTGCTGCTGTTGGCTACGGGAGAGAAATTGATGGAGACCGAAGTGATCTATTTATTACCCGTCTCGCTGATAGTAGGTGTAACAGATCCAACCTATTTGGCCCCTGGCCGAGGATGCTTTCGAGTTCTGGATTTCATCTCCTTTTATACTACTCGTGACGTCATAGGCGCAGGCTTCAAACAATCATCTGTCAAGCAATAGCCAATCAGCGCATAGTTAATAATGACGCAGTCGAATGTTCTAGAACATTCTAGAATTTCTGCGTAAACGTGGTTACGACGTCACGGCAATATTTTGAAGATAATCAAATGGGTTTTCCGTGGATAACTCAGCCATTTCTTAACCGATTTCCGTCGAATTCTGGTCTTGATTGATGCCAGATTCGGCGGGAAAAAGTAATTAAAAAGGATTACATAGTACCTACTCGGTACACTAAGAGCGCCATCCTATCTTGGTCGTGGAATACGCGCTGCGCTCTGTCAAAACAGTGTTAAGCGCGCGCATGCTCGCTACACGCTTTAATGACCTTTAGTCGTTTTTACGAGGCGATCTCTCCCATAGGCTCATATACGCTTATAGCTCTACCGAGGGGGGGGGGGGGGCGTGTTCAGGGAATGAATCCAGGATGGGCGGCGCGTACCCAGCTAGCTGGTACGGCCGGCACCTGACCGGTCGATCCAAACTACAGCACCCTCTCCTAGTTTGACATCCGTGGCAAACGATCACGCATCATGGATCGACGCCCGGACGCACGCTAGGCGGGAATTATAGACTTCCCGGGGGTAGGCACGTGGCCGGAGAGGAGTAGTGATGTAATAGACACGTATTCAAGAGACAGAGCACATAGAGGTGCCAAAGAGGAGAGGGGAGGCATACTTTTAGTTTTGATTTTTTTTTGTTTTGTTTTAATATTTTGGTGCGTGTTTTAACTGTATTTGGTCAATGATTCCCTGATTCCCTAAACAATAGCTCAGATGGGTGGTCTCCTCGGGTGCAGATAATTATTATCTCTGCAGTGAACACGCAAGCTCCAACGTACCATAATTTAAGCTTAAGATATATAATAATATATAAAATATATGTATATATAAATATATAATTTTCACGTAACATACCCTTACGGTTTTTTAAGAATATTACTACCGAATTACTTGTGCGCCCCAGGTAAATAAAGGGGTTTGCAACACGTATCTTGATTAATAAAAATATTTGCGGCCCATTATAGCGGGTCCACAACGCGCAGCTCTCGCTGACCCCATAGCCGTCCTGACATCTAAGACAGGAAGAAAAATAATAAGAAAAATAGAACATAATAATAACCCAAAAAGTTAGTTTATCAGGAAGCCCCAGCATAGCCGAGACTGCATGACAGGATTATGGCATTATTGCACTACGACGTTCTTACAACACCAGAATCTGTAGTGCTCAATTTGTGTGAGACACAGCTGGGCAACTAAGTTGCGCAGCAGTGTAGGATAACTGTAGTCTTCCTAGGGATGGGATTCAATTGATCTAACATATATAATAATAAGAAAAGTATTTCAAAAATAAATAAATAAAAAGTAATTTTCCACGAGTCGCACCATTGATGTTCTGCTGTAACACAAACGATCACACCTCTGCCGAAAATTTCCCCACTGAGTCTGGGTCCCGCGACAGACGGTGGTTGGTCGCTGTGGATGAATTACTAATGCTGAGATGCGTTCACTATTACTGGCGCTTCCTGGAATGTCTGAAGTGATACTTGCAGCAATATTAGTGTCTATAGTGTCTCTAACAGTTACTGCTGATGTTAAAATGTTTGTTCGTACAGTGGCAGTGGTGCTGGCTGGTGTCGAGGCGTCTGATGCTGCGGTCTTCATGATGGTAGCTGTGGTTGTGGTGGTTGTCCTGGTGATGGCTGTAAGTCGTATTGTGGGCCGAGGCATTGATGCGGAAGCGCAAACGGCAGGTGATGACATCTTCCGTGATTTGGCGTACTTCAGAAGGCGATTCGCGGTGACATTGGGCACAGGTTGTATGTTTTGTGTGTGCGCGATACATCTCTTTCCCGCATATGGTCGCTCAGGCGCAGTCCCCTTCCTGATTGCTGGATCGGAATGACTGGGATGCGGATGCTGGATAACACAGGTCGGAGTGATGCTGATAGAAGTAGGATTTGATGGTCCTGGTCCCTCGTCTATGGTCAGGTCGGGAGGAGATGGTGACTGCGGGTAGCTTGGGATCTCCATCTCCGTAGGCGGCATGATGACTACCGATATTGGCTGACTGGACATGATTGTTTCGGATAATACGGGTGCGGGTGTAGTTTCTATGGTCATGTTGCTGGTTATGGATGCAGGTGCTGCCGGACTGGATTCCGCAGAGGACTCCTGCTTCTTACTCTGGTTTAGGACCGGTGTGGATGTAGTGACTGGATGCAGCATAGTGCTCCCCGATGCGACTGAAGGTGGAATTTCACATCTGGCTGCTGACACATTTGCTAAAGTAGCCGCGGGAGGACGATGACTAATGGGATGTATGCGGGTAGTGTTTTTCGTGCAGGCCATCTTCTCGGTCAGGAGAACTTTGACCGGTAACCGAGATTCAAAACGGGTGGCTAAAGCGGCACGATCCTCGCTTTCTTCTCCGGGAATTAATGTCACTTCTAACACACGGTGCTGATGACGACACGGGAATCTTTTCGAAACTGGTACGGATTCTTCTTCAGATTAATCTGACAATGCTAAATCTTCGAGGAGTAACATCTCGTTCCCGCACGGTAGTTGGTTGGGGGAACCTAATTACATCCTAAAACCCTATCTCTGCATTTTTAACTTTCCAGGTCAAGTATTGTAATAATGAATTAATAATAAGGAAACAGTAGAATTTAGTTTTCGACACGAAAGAAGCCTAATGCTATTTGTTCTTCCCTGGTGTCGAGTTTTGACTGGAAGACGAAATTTCAGAGCGCGCTTCCTCCTTTTATATGATTTAGTGACATCACAGATGGTGGATGACCACACCTGAAAGTTTTGATGGTGATTCGGTCGGCCCTATAAGGAAAGATGTTCTCTTTCCCATTCTATGTGTCATGGGATTAATCCTTCCCGTTTAAAGGGAACACTTTTAATTATAGGAGGAATGGCTCATTAACTCAGTCCCAATTTAGCGCATTTAAAATTCTCCGATCAACATAAAAACAGGGTACTACTTATTCCCGTGGAGCATCACCTTTTAATTAGCATGATGCGGTTTTACAGATTGGATGCTTATAAACTTGCCTGTTTTAATTTTAGGCTGGAGCGCCCGATGGGGTGTGTGGGAGCCTGGTGACGTCAGCGATAATTACTCCGACTCACCCTCGCCACCCCTCCATCACGCTGTGGTAGTCACGTATTTGGGTGGCTCTTTTGTTTAAAGCGTTTGATCCAATTTACTGGAAATAGCATTAAAAGTCACGTGGCCCTTGGAAACACGTGGTTGATCAGAAACTTATCGTTTATGAAACTTGTTTATGGCGATGGCCGAAATACTGTTGCTGCGGTGTAGTCTTTGTACATGCGAGAAATGGAAATATATGTTATATCATGAATCTTTATAAAATAATGTCCCTATTTGCGCGGGTTCTTAAACATGCGTCTTTGTACTAGTTCCCAGGCCGTGTCGATTGTGGACTGGACCGCAGGTAAGAGAATTTTTTTAATTCTCTTTGTAATTATACTGTTAGATTTTTTATGCCACTTTATTGGCCCGTGCGCTAATGATCTGTAGCATGGTAGAGCAGTTGTGTTCTTAATCAAAAATATAACAGGAAAGCTGTAGGTAATTTGATGTGTGGTTTAAACAGATCTATTCAGGTGGGGTATCAAAGTTACCGATCCCGACAAGTTAACTGTGTTTTCCGAGTGGGAGAGCTGCCAAGCATTCTCCCCAATGGGTAGAACTAGCCCCGTCCCTGCCTAGACCAGACACATTAATGCCACTTAATAATGATTAAATTACAATACAGCTCGGAAGTGAGTACTCACATTGTTATGATTTACAATGCCGTCGTTTGGAAATTGTGAATACAGTCAACCTGAGTGTCTATGTTTCTGACATGTTGGTGATTTGAGTTTGATACGCGTGGCTGGTTATCTGTGGATGATACTAGCGTTGTGGTGAAGGTGATGTTTTTTTGCCACCAGGTGCGGGGGGGGGGGGGGGGGGGGGGTTGGCGTGATGTCAACTTTATCGAACCTTGATGGTATTTGGCTCTGTAATGGCCAAGCCCATGGGTGGGACAGAGTTGCTTTAGAGCGCAGATGACCTGTCGGATGCTGTCATAACTTTGATCAATCCATTATCGAATTCAACTTTTCGGTAGCAAAATCCTACTCGTGACTGACGACAATGCGGGCATCTTGTTCTCTTAATAATATTGACTGTTTATTACGTGTAAATGATGTATGTAGTTTTGGCTGTTCCCATACGACGTCGCGGGAGAGAAGAGGGAAGGTTTTGGATGTTTCTCCCGTGATGCATACTGTAGATGGCTGTAGTGCAATCCTTCTATCTACATGATCAGTTCTCCCATAACTAGATAAGAAAGTGTATGTGGGAGAATTGTTGGCTGTTGTTTGTTGACGATAATGTTGTTGTCGGAAGGTCCAGGCTGCTGTATGATGCTGATGTTAAGCGAAGTGGGCACATTTCAGTTTTCCTCACGTCTGTTGTTATTGCGGGAGATGGGGGGGGGGGGGGGGGGGTTGCTGGAGATATTATTTCTCCTGCATCTTTTGTGGGTGGAACTGTTGCGGGAGTTATTATGTCTCTACTGGGAATTAATTAATACCGACAGGTGCTGCTAAACGATGTTGTAGCTGGTGTTGAATGCCTCTGTTACGCTGAGTATAACCGAGTATGTATGTGATGAACGTGCAATGATGAATTAACATATCCAGCCCTAAGGGTAAGTGTGTTCGGTATGTAACTGACGTTCTGTCTGTTGTGTGATGTCCTGACTGCTCACGGAGGGATAGGGTAGGTCAAATGGAGAGGGTGGCCTTTGGACAGGGGGATGTGGTCATCTCCCATTACACGACGGTGTGTGTCTTGTCTTAGTTTTTAGACACCAGGAAATCCGAGCGAAGAGTCTGCTGAACAGGCTGCTTCCCTGCTCACTGCGGGGGGCATTGTTGGTCGGTGCGGTGTGGGATGACACCTCCTCTGTAGCAGCAGTCTCTCTCATATCTCAAGATTGACATTCAACAGACGACGAGCGGAGTGTGAAATGGACTGGGCCGGTGATGTCCGAACTTGGTGTATAGATGAGAGGCGTGAATTGAAGTGATGGCGTTGGTGGGATTGCAGGAGAGGGTGTCCCTTGGGAGGGGTGTGGTTTCGCGTTTTCGGGACGTGGTCGGGTACACCTCGTTGTATGGTTTTGTGGTTCTAGACACGCCAAGGCTTCATCTAACCTCTTCACTTCCATGCTATTCATTACATTTCCACCCCACAGGAAGCATGGCTTGGGTCAGCCTCATCTTCCGCTTGTGGTAACTCTATAATGGGATGGGGGTATAGCATGAAGTGGGTGGGAATGGGAAGAGATCGGAGGAACAGCTTTTCCATCTGGTCCCTTGGACAACACAAACAAAAGGTTCTTCAGATACGGCTTTCCAGATCGAGTAGACCCGTGCTGAGGAGGGACAGGGTGAGTACATATCTCGTCATCGTCCTCAGCGTTAGCTGCATGTTCACCTGCATTCTGGCTTGGGAGGTGGGTTAAACTGGCACTGCGGTGCTCTGCGCTAATCGAGGGAATACTATTTTCCGTATAAATATCTGTCTGCATCCCGGTGTCACGAGAAACGCCCAGCCCGAGCTCTGGTGTTGGGTCGTCACTGACACATGGTTTAAGCCAATCGAAGTGGACTGAGGTCAGGCCATCCGAAGCACAGATACAGTAGGTCACATCCGATGTCTTACCTACTACCACATAGGGGGTCTTTCCTCTGGTAACTCAGTTTACTTGGCATGTTTGCAGACCGTCGCGAATCGTGTACCCAATCCATCCTGCCTGCTTCATATGGATCTCCATGCACTCTCTGGTCATGCCATGTCTTTTGCCGCTGGTGTGCAGTGGATAAGGTTTCTCTCTCTAACTCATGGGCCTGTTCTATCCACTGCCGCAAGAGTTCAACATAGAGAGATGGTGAATTGTTCTCTCCTGGTATCCGAGGCATAGCCAGGTCCAGGGGTAAGGCTATTTCATGGCCTAACATTAACCGAGCAGGGGTCTAACTCAACCTGGAATGTATTGAAGTGCGGTAAGCCATGAGCATATACGGGAGACTTAAATCCCAATCTCTACTATCAAGGCGTGTTTCTTTAGTAAGCATCCCCGTGAGAATTCGATTGAATCTCTCCACCATCCCGTCACTGCGGGTGTGATACGGTGTCGTTCTTGTTTTGACGATATGAAACAATTTGCAGAGCTCTGATATAAGCCAGCTCTCAAAATTACTTCCTTGATCAGAGTGTAGCTCATACGGCATACCAAAGCGGCAGATTACATTACTTGCCAAGACCTCCGCTATGGTGGATGCCTCTTGGTCCGGCAAAGCAGATGCTTCTACCCACTTCATGAAATAGTCTTGTAATACGAGGATGTATTTATTTCCGTCATCCATTGTATTCAAGCGTCCGAGCATGTCAATAGCCACTCGCTCCCACGGTGCACCAACAATCTTAATTTGGGAGGGTGCGATGTGGTGCTGGCCAACAGCGCGTCTTTGGCATGGGATACATTTGGCAGCCCATGCCTTGACACTATCGCGAATCCCGATCCAGTGGCATCTAGATTTGATACGGGTAACAGTCCTTTCCATGGCCAGATGCCAGGCGTTATCATGTAGTTGTTTTAATACGAGGTTACAATAACTTTCTGGGACTACCAGATGGTTATTAATGTAAAGAACGTTATTTTGTAGGTGACATTTTTCAAACCGTTGGTAATAATATTTGCCATGGTGGATAGGGGTGTTACCGATTCCTTGGGAGGACGTACCCCCTCCTGGATCCACGCTTATATATTTCGTGACTGTATGTCTGTTGTTTGGTCGTGTGCGATTTTCTCCGGATTCCACTCTGCACACCTCACTTCGGGGAACTCCAGAGATGGCTGTGTTGACTGTGTCACTGTGGCGGCCTCTTCATCTTCTGCCTCTGTTCCAACTCTACTGAGGGCGTCGGCATTCCCGTGCAATTTGCCGGGATGGTGAACAATGTTAAAGTTATAGGCCTGCAGGGATTCCTGCCATCTCGCTAGCTGACCCTCCGGGTTTTAAGGTTTCTGAGCCAGCATAGTGAGGCATGGTCTGTACAGAGTGTAAATGGGTGACAGTACAGAAAATGCTTGTAGTACGAAATGCACTGCCGCAAGTAGTTCTCGCTTCATGGTTGTGTATCGTTTTTCAGTTTATTTCATGGTACGCGAACTGTAAGCCGAAGCATCAGTGTCTAAGATGAAATCGAGGTTTGGATTAGGATGAGCAAGAATCGGGGCGGTCATCAAGAGTTCCTTCAATGCCCTGAAGGAACCTTCACACTCACTCGTCCACTCGAATGGTCGATCTTTCTCGGTGATCTTATAGAGGGGTGAAGCATTCAAAAGTTCCGGGAGCATTGCACAAGCCGTAGGGCATCTTGCGGAATTGGAAAAGACCATCCCTACAAATGAATGCAGTCTTTTCCATGTCAGCTTCATCCATGGCTACTTGCCAGTAACCGCTAGCTAAGTCAAGGGTACAAAACCACTTGGCTCTGGACAAGGAATCCAAGGCCTGATCTATGTGCGGGAGTGGATACGCATCCTTCAAGCTGAGATCATTAAGGCGGTGGTAGTCAATGCAAAACCGCAAGGTTCCATCCTTTTTGCCTGCTAGTACTATTGGGCTAGCCCATGGGGATGCTGATGGTTCTATAATACCGGTCTGCAACATGCCGTTAACTTGTTGGTGAGCTTCCGCTTCCTTAGGAATGGGAAGATGTCATACTGGTTGTCGTATGGGGTGATTATTGGCGTGTGTCAATGGAGTGTCGCACAAGATGAGTTTCTCCAAGATCCATGTCTCCGGAGGAAAAACTATCGCGATATTTGTACAGTAGTTTCCGAATTTCGTGTTTTTGTGATTGCGGTAATCCTACTGTGGCACGTAGATATAATTCATGTAGATCTTCAGGTAAATCATCAGTCATATCCTGTTGTGTGTTGGTAAGTGGGGGAGGTTTCCAAAGAGATAATGCCCACTAAATGGCCGCAGCGTACCCCCGGTTCAAGAATTATGGGGTCTGCGGTGCCATTGAACACCGTAAAGGGTATGCATTCCCTATTAGTTGTGTCTACGAGCATGCGGGGACTTGCGCATTGAGAGGCGATAATATAATCAGGGTCGGGTTCCAGCATGGCGAGTGTGTGTTGCTTCCTAACTTTGGTGCGGTGGCCCACAAGATTTGCTCCTCTCCCACCTCAACTGTGGCCATACTGTCTAGTATGATGGCACAGGTATCGTATAATGAGGAGTCCAGTCCAAGAGGTATCCGTCGGCCGTGTATGTCCAGTTCCTGTTGTTTACAGTGAATGATGGCTTCGCCGGCACTGAGAAATCATAGCCAAGGAGGGCATCATTGTGTATAGAGGCCATAACAACTTGCTGTATAAATTGCATCTCCTCTATTTGAATAACTAGATTGACTACTCTGGCTACTGGCACATCAGCTCCCGTAGCCGCCTGTAGGTAAATGTGTGTGGGTTTAAGGGGAGGCTTTTTATGAGGTGGGATGCTATCGTATAAGCGCTTGTTAAATATTGTGATTGAAGCGCCAGTGTCAACAGTGGCACTGGTGGAAACACCGCTAAACAGACGGGCACACTTGTATATTACTTTGCGGTGTACCTGTGAAAGAGTTTCCAATGATGCCATCTGCGACAATGGTGTCGCAGCGGAATCATTCGGTATATAATCAGTCTGTTTCTGAAAAGCTCCTTTTAATGTGGTGGATGGCTGAGTGATGAAGGGGCCATTCTGCTGGCATCGCTGCTGTGAGGGCTGCGGCAAAGACGGAGCTGGGGGTAGCAATGATGATAGAGTTGTTGCTGTTTCTGGGTATGCAGTGTTAGTGTAGACAGTAGTGCGAACTGGATGGTGGATAAGCTCCACCTGTGCGAGCCATTTCTTGCAATGCTTCATCGGATGTTTTGGTGAGGCGCAGAAGAAACAGTGACGCCGCCAAGGACGTGTGTCTCCCTGTCTACGTCGATGTTTACGAATCCATGAGGCGGAGTGAACTGTTTCTCCCAAATCACTGCTGTCTGTGGATGCGGGAGATGATGTTGTGTGGGACAGTGTTTTGCATACCACCAAGGGACACCGAGAATCCAGTGCCTTGGTGGCGGGATGTGGTGCTTGCAAAAACGTTGTTTCTGCGGAGGTGCTACAACCTACCACTGCCGTTTTACAGAGGAAAGAAGGTTTGTTATGTGCGGAGATAGAGGGGGATGGCGATGCTGTGGATATGGGAGGCATCGTCATATAGGAAGCTGTGCATTTTGGTGGGTGTGTACAAGCTGAGGGTTGTTGGTGATGGTCAGACACCAGACGTTGTTGTATGGGGCTGCAGTTGAGCCTGGTAGTGAATACAGGCACCGAGGTGACTCCCCAATCAGTGCCCTTAGGAGTTTGCCAGCTTCTCAGGTTGCAGGGTTCTGTGGTCGGGGGCAGGTGTTATCGATGGAGGTTGGTTAGGACACTGTTCCCTCAAATATCCCGGCTGACCGCATCTGAAACAGGTGTTTGGTGGCGGTGCAGTGTTGGTGGTGTTCGTTGTTCTAAGGTGAGTGGTGGCGAGGTTTGTGTTGAGTGTTGTTTCTAAATTTGTTAATGCTGAGATCTGTTTGTTGATCTCGTCCATCCGTTCCTGCATGTTGCTGTTATTGTTATTGTTGCGCTGGTTCCTGCGCCCCGGGGCTCTGTTGCGGCCTCATCTGTGGCCACACACCTTTCCTCTAGGCGCCTGATTCTGATTGGAATTTTGAGAAGTGGTCTGTGGTGGTGTTTGTGCTGTAGTTGTAGATGGTGTTGATGTGGTGTGAGCATTGGTCGATGTGGCGATTACTGCACACTCTACCTCGTTGATAGAGTGGAGTTGGCGTCGGTTCGTTTTCTCCCACTCCAGAAAGTTTTCTATGCGGACCACGGTGGCCGTCAATTGGGCCAAACTCCCGTGGTCGGCAGGGAAGAGTTTTTCTTTAAGAGCGGGCTCCCTGCTCAACGCATCGATGAACGTGTCAAGATGGAGATGCGTTACGCCTTCTACATTGGTGCTAGGGTATGCGTGTGTGACTAGTCTTCTGATTCGACTAGCAAGCTCGGGTAGAGTTTCTCCCGCGCATCGTCGGAGATTTTTAAGCTGTAACCAGCTCGTTTCTCCGAGAGTTGTGTCTCCAAATCATTCTGACAGTGCTCATTCCAATTGGGTGTAGGTGGGCGTGTAATCAGTCCCGAGATCTGCGAGAACTTGAAGGGATTTTCCAGAAAGCTTCGCAGCGAGATATTCACCCATTTGCTGGTCATTCCAGTGGTTAGTCCGACTTGTATTTTGTAATTGGCCCAGTCGCTCTCCCCACTAAATTCGGGAGGGAGAATGACTCGGCCAAGACCACGGGAAGAATGAAGTGGTTGAAACCTGGGTGGTGGTGGTATTTGGGAGACTGAGGAGAACGCGGATGCTGGTCGTCATGCGGGTGGTGGTGTTGTTGGTGTTTCCTGTCGATCCCAATGCCGAGGAGTGAGAACGTGCGTACTCCAATCCAGTGAGGTCCGCCCCGGTGTAGACCCATAAACCGGCATGGGTCTATGGACAGGAGGCGGAATATTGTGAAGATTGCGTGGACGTTCTTCATGTGGTGAAGACTGATATTCCTCATATGGCGGTGGTGCAGTCGGCTGACGGTCGTGATGTGTGGCATGACTGATGTACCGATGAAAAAGTGGTGCCGATTCCTCCCGATGGTGCCGTGGCATTCCCCTAGAATAGGAGGATATATTTGATGGCCGCGGTGCGGGAGGTTGTCTAGAATATGGATTATCACCCTGCCATACAGTTTCCGTAGATGACACGGGTGAATGATAGTGGTCTGAAGGATAGTAGGTATGCCCGTAATCAGGTCTTTGTCGTGATCATCCACGATCCAGCCCTGATGGAGTTGGCCTATTGCAAATGTCCGATATAGTTCGAAATTCTGTTTCCGCCTGTGAGGCATCCCGGAAGGTCCCCTCACTAATGGGCGAAAACAGGTGGTATTGCAGGGTTGTTGATCCCACGTGTTGTGAATTTCTGGCATAGTCAGTGAACATTCGAGCATGGTGCCCATCGTATGACGCCACCTCTTGATCGAGGGAGACGTTGCTGAATGGAGAAGGTATAGTACTAAGCTCGCTATACGGAGTGGGCGTGAGTTCACTGCGGGTTGTTGTTGTTCTTCGAGCCCCACATCGTGTGGTAGTGTCAGGCTGTTCCGGTGTCTGGTGTCGACTCGCCGCATTGCATGTGCACGACGAGTGATGACGCTGGTTAGCTTCCGGTCTCGGGGTTACGGATCCCATTCGATACTTCCCTATGGGTAACAAAGACCGGCTCCTGAAAGGAAAGAAAATCATCTTTTAGAGTGTCGAAAAGCTATGTGCCTCACGCGGGCACTACTCCTGGTGCTAGTTTTGGGTGAGATGTAGTAGCCTCGTGCGGGCCATCATCACTGAATCCTTGCGAGAGGCAGGTGCCTCGCGTGGGCCTCCGTCACAGGAAAATGTCGCCACCGCTTAAAGCGGGAGGAGAGTATTGGCCAGAAAGGGCCCACTCCAATATTCAACCAAAATGGTATAAAGAAAAGACCATACCTAGTGAAATTATGACCATAATGTTGCGTGCTGTTTTACGTGATGACGGGATGAGTGATTCCCGAGGGATTTCCACGCCACCGTCTTATGTGGTTTCAAGTATGCTGAATTAGTCGGTGCTGCTTTTATTTATGCAGGCCTTCTTCTATGTCTAACCTAACATTTAGTTTTTAGTGACATGAACTAGCTTAGGCCGCAGTTGGCGGGTGCCCTACCTAACTCTTAGATACGGCTGTCATTGAGAACGGATGTCCTAAGACATCAATACTGAAGACAGCGTGCATACATGTTATTTCACAAGACCTTCGAGCTGGGTAAGAATCCGGACATCCTGCTCCATAACCACATAAAACGTCCCGGACAATGGTTACTTTTCACACAAGTAAGTTTAAGCAACTGATCTATCGCTATGGTGGGGGTAAGAGAGACGAATACCCACCGTGTATGTCCTTCCCGTGAGGACGTGGCAGATCCTAACATCATACCCAGACATTCTTACAGAATTCGGTGGGGATGCGCATCTCGCCCATGACCAGGTCCTATGGAGCTATCGTTTTAACCTGATGTTAGGTCTAAACGCAAGTTGCCCCATTATGCACTGTGGTGCGGGAGAATTGTCTAGCAGATGAAAAAGAAAATGATAATTAAAATATGTTTTCGCAGTGCTTCCTACATTAGCAAGGATACCTAACTACTAGGTATCTGAAGATACACATGGAATATATGTGACACCACACCCTGGCCATCTCCGCTCGGAAACCCCAATAGTTTCCCAGGGTCGGATTAGTCCATGGTGCAGATAGGGACATTCAAACAATTAAGAAGCCATAAGGCTTAGTGGAACATGAGGAGAGACAATAACTTATATATATGAGGGCCAATAGGTATGTTGGCCAATTTTACACAACCTTGCCGCAGTGCGGGGCTAGATTATCACAACTACCGGAAAAGAGGCGTACACTATGTGTCTCTTGATGAAGAAATTGTCTCTAATCATATTAAACATATCCAATCGAGCTAAATAGAAAGGCTTTTTAGTCAGTAGCATGCCAGGCTAAACAGAGTTATAGCACGGACAGCGACCTCAGTGAAAAATTGTTGGTGGCGGGAGAACGTGATGCATATATAAATGTTGCTGTGTAGTGTTTCCTGCATGCACTGCAGTCCTACATTTTCTACAAATTAACAAAACATGAACGAATGGCTACTCGCCATATATAAGACTAACCGGTACAAAGAATATAGTGTGAAATGATTATAAGAATAATATATGAGGTACAGGTTGGCAGACCTACTACGGTGCGGTTAGTAAAAAAACACCTTACAGTAAAATAAGAATAACTATAAACAAATAAAGAAATTATAATTAGCGGTCCTAAGACCGTTACTGTACCTTTTAGTCATCGGGACCGTTTACACAAATAAAGTATAATAACTACAAATGTAACTAATGGAATAATTAAGATGTTAAGTATAGTTACTTGAATAGTCGGTAGCCATTCTTTGATGGGCTATCGTGTTACTGAAATTGGTGTGACGTGAGTTGACGCATTCTCTGGAAGCTGGAAAGTTCCCGCATGTCGCTTCCCGCAAACAGGATTCCCATATGCAGTCCAGGACGGGAGCGGATCGATCTCAGGACAGTAATCACAATATAAGAATGTCTAACGAGCAGTCAGTAAGTGATACAATAACATTGCTGCTAGGAAGAAAGTTCCCATACACCGATGGTACAGATGGAATTTAAGAACAACCCATTCGTAAGCGGGGTGGGGGTCGAGGGGGGGGGGGTGGCTGTTGAATACGGATGAAGATACATAACTAAGCTTACGGTGCGGGGTACGTCAATTAGCTCTATAGACATGCTGGGCAAAGTTTACTTGCTGCGGTCAAAAAGTTTAAATAAACCTGCACGACATCAGTGCTGGGAAGGTTGGATAACCACTTTTTGGCGTGTCTGGCAGATCCGGCGAGTCATCAACCAAAGAACATCGCTGCCTCTACATCTGTAGTCTCACATATTTAGGTCGGGAAAGGCCTTACCACAAGGTTGTGTTCCGAGTTAGTTCTTGATTTATTCGTGAACAATATTATCAAAAGTTCCAAAAATGCTCCCGAACAATTGGTGCGGTGCGGTTTTTTGGGTTGCTGCTGTTGGCTATGGGAGAGAAACTGACGGAGACCGAAGTAATCTATTTAATACCCGTCTCGCGGACAGTAGCTGTAACAGATCCAACCTATTCGGCCCCTGGCCGAGGATGCTCTCGAGTTCTGGATTTCATCTCCTTTTATACTACTCGTGACGTTATAGGCGCAGGCTTCAACCAATCATCGGTCGAGCAATAGCCAATCAGCGCGTAGCTAATAATAACGCAGTCAAATGTTCTAGAACATTATAGAATTTCTGCGTACACGTGGTTACGACGTGACGGCAATACCTTGAAGATAATCAAAGGAGTTTTCCGTGGATAATTCAGCCATTTCTTAACCGATTTTGAAATGGTTTACAGATTCGGAAAGCCGGCGGGAACAAGTAATTAAAAAGGATTACATAGTATCTACTCGGTACACTAAAAGCGCTATCCTATCTTGGTCGTGAAATACACGCTCTGTCAAAACAGTGTTAAGCGCGCTACGCGCTTTAACGAACTTAGTCGTTTTATGACGCGATCTCTCCCATAGGCTCATATACGCTTATAGATCTACCCAGGGGGGGGGGGGGCCTTCAGGGAACGAAAATCCAGGACGGGCGGCGCGTACCCAGCTAGCTGGTACAGCCGGCACCTGACCAGTTGATCCGAACTACATGACGCTCACCTGAACCATTAGCATTTGATCCATTTGCATTTAAAGACATGATGGATAATTCCAAATAAAATCCAAGATGGCCACACAAAATGACCAATCGAAACTGTCGTTTGATATATTGACGCCTACTTTTTTCAGAAAATCAAAGGGGGCTGCCAAACATTGACCAATCAAAATTTCCCAAGAGGTTAATGAGTAGCGTTTTAAACGATTTCCCTCCATTTTTTCGGAAAATCCAAGATAGTCACCAAAAAAAGAATCAACCAGTAAAATTCTGTATCCCAATTCTGAAGTGTACCAGTCGGATCCTTCCAGCTGAGTTTGGTTTAAATCGGCTAAGCAGTTAATGAGGAGTAGCCTTTTAACTGATTTCCCAAATTTTTCGGAAATACAAGGTGGCCGCCTGAAAGATTGATCAGTCATAATTCTGTAAACAAGTTCACACCACCATAGTATACCCTTCGGCCAAGTCTGGTTGAAATTGCCCAAGCAGTTAATGAAGAGTAGCATTTTAAACGATTTCCCGACATTTTCCATAAAATTCAAGATGGCTGCCGATAAACATTGACCAATCAAAATTCTCTGTATAAGTTTTGAAGCATACCACTCTAAGGTCGGTCCAGCCGAGTTTGCCTGGAATCGGCCAAGTGGTTAATGAGGAATATGCTTCTTACTGATTCCTCGTTTGCCGCCGGAAGAATTTACGAATTAAAATTCAGTACACAGGTTCTGAAACCTACCACCACAGTATCTTTCCTGGTTCAAATTGTCCAAGCAGTTAATGAGGAGTAGCATTTTCCCGTCATTTTTTGAAAACTTCAAGATGGGCACCGAAAATATTGACTAATCAAAATTCTGTGTACATGCGCTGAAACATACCACTCTAGAGTCGATCCAGCCGAGTTTACTTGAAGTCGGTCAAATGGTTAATGAGGAGTAGGCTTTTAACTGATTTCCAGAAAATTTCGGAAAATCCAAGATGGCTGCAGAAAAATTGACCAATCAAAAATTTTCCTTATAAGTGTTGAAGTCTACCAGCATAGAATTACCCCACCCAAGTTTCGTTGAGATCAGGCTATTTATATTGGAGGAGTAGCATTTTAAATGATTTCCGGAAAATTTTCGGAAAATCCAAGATGGCCGTCAGAAAAATTGACCAACCAAAATTCTGAATAGATGCCATGGAGCCGACCACCATAGGATCCTTCCAGAAAAATCTGGATGAAATCGGTCAAAGCATAAAGGAGATGTGGTATGATGGACGGACGGGCGGACGCCATTGTATAAGCTCACTTGGCCAGAACGTGAGCTAAAATGATTAATTATTAAGAAAATGGCATCGCTAATGTGTGATTCCTTGACAGCGTCGAGTCTATGAAATCATTTGGAACATTTGGTGGATTGCCATATAGGTATGTGGCCTGGGAGAGTAAAGCGGCTGTTAATCAGAGAGGAACAGGATTGCAGACCAAAGGGTCAGCAAGTACAGGTAGAATAATAGGGCCGGCCAGTTTGTGGAAATATATTTATTCAATTCTCTAAGGATCAGTTAGCTTTATTGAAGTAATTGTTTCACGGCACGTTATATTTATAAGCTATCTTAGCAACCAAAACCTTTTGTGAAATCTGGAAACTCAAATAACATGAAATCCTACGTAAAAACAGCATACAATATGTAACTAGAATGGGCAGTTGATTGCTGACCATTGTAAATTCCCACGCATTCGCCAACTTTCAGATTCTGCCCCCACCCCACCCTGGGATCGGCACCTAATGTAAGCATTGTCTCGTAATCCGCAATCATATGGGTAACTAACGTACCAAATTTGTTTGAGTTCTGCAAACTTTAATTTAATATCAATCAATTCCACTTTCAGCTCTATACAATTCATCTTCATTAATATTCTACAAGTTATGGGAGAATTGATGACAGCACCCCAATTTTCCTGGTATTGTCAGATTATGTCTGGGAAAGACAAAACTATCTAACCAAGTGTGTCTGTGACGGAATGATTTACATACTTAGCATACCGTGCTTTCTAACGCTGGTCATTCGAGTCGGTTCGACTGTATCATCGGTGGTGTATGTCAAGCCTTATTGAACGGGGTGGGGGGTGTCGAGCGAAGTAACTGACGCATACCGTACATGGTTTGACTTTTTGTCAGTAAATCAAGATGTATATCCAACTTAGGCTACCTTTTTGTTCTGCATCGGATGCTGGAATTTTCCGCAAGGCGATCATATTCCCGCTGAGGTTTAAGAGCGGCTGTGGACACGCGATGCCGTTGTGGTACATATGGTGAGACAGTGCATGCATAGCGTCTGTGAAGAAAACAAGCAATTAAACTATACGAAATCGCACTACAGTACCTATGTTTTAACAATCTGTCATCCAGATCACTCATTAAGTGGCTGGTCATTCGTTCTACTACTCCCGTGATATCACCATTTAAACCACCCAATGTTCTTTGACATTGCGTCAAATATAACGGCAAGAAAACTTAATATTACGAGCTATTATCCCTCATGATACATAATTCAAGCGCATGGCATTCAATTCCAGATATAATTGCCTCCCTTGATGCCATTAATATGGAAGTGTTAACTGTATGCGCACTAAAGTTGTTGACCAAGAGACCTCTGAACAAACAGAATTTATAGGAAGTTAGAAATCTATCCCGTAAGCATTAAGCAGTCAATGCTGTATCAGACATGACAGCGTGATCCACCATTGGGATTCTACAACAATCTGCTCTTTCTGCGGGTGAGGTCAGGTTGCGATACCACTTTCTTGATTTGGGGGGGGGGGGGGGGTGTGGGGGGGGCGGGGGGATCTGAACTCTAGGTGCACTCAGAGGAATCCCCTGCATTTTGAGTAGCGAATATGCCCCCTTAGTGGGCTGGAAATTTATCCTATTTTTTAGCCAATTTCTTCTGACAAAGTCCAATTCTACACTTACGATCTTACAAACAGATATAAGTTATATCTGCTTGTAAGTGTAGAACCTGACTTTTTCAGAAGAAATTGGCTTAAATAGGATATTCTTCTCCGTAATCGAAGGAGTTCAGAGCTAATTTTCTGAATTTTCCTAGAATTGGGGCACTTCTCAGCAGTGTCATAATTTGTAGGCTAATACACAAAATTAGCTCTGACTTCCCCTTGAAAAGAAAATACTTTTTTATTTATAAAAAAAAACCACCTTATTTTTCTTAAATAACAAACTAGAACCGTGATGTGGAAATCGCAGCAAAGCGGCCAATCACTGTATCAATGGTTAGTGTGGCTTGGCGATGGACTTGCAGAAGCAGCGAGGCCTCGAGTCGTTCATCCTCCATTGAGGTGTGAATGGCGGCCAAGGTGCGCTCCATCTTGGAGAGAAGGCGATCTGCCTCTGCCGTGGTCACTGGTAGTGAGGCCTGCAACTGCAGACACTTGCCAACTGCAGACACTTGCGGCGCCACAGTTCATATTAAGATTTGATGACGATGGCAGGGTCCGAAAAAATGTCGTTGTATACACTGACAGCCTTCTCGAATTTAAGCCTATATCTGTCGGAATCATTGAAGTGCATGAATGCTGGCACGGTGTGAGAGAAGTTAGCAGCTTGCTAATGCTTCGGGCTGAAACGCAATCGAATATCCTGTTGAACTTCTTTCTCTTTTTTTCTTTTTTCTTTTTCTTTTCTGTTTCCTTTTCTTTCTTTTCTTTATTTTTGGATCTCGAGGGGTGTGTGCGTGTGTCGCTAGGCCTCCATAGCCCCCTCTCCCCCCCCCCCCCCTGTCTACATTCCTGACCAATTATGCCCATTACAGACAATGGAACACAGTTTCCAAGCTACTACGGACGCGTATTGATCGAATGTGTATGTATGATTACTGTATTCTGCGGCCGAGATCCTTTTCTTCCTCAGGTCCGTTCTTGATTTGAGTGTACCGATTGCTGCTTTCTTGCGGTCATCTCGTAGCACACTTAGCAGATTTATGCAATGGCGTCCTCTCCTGGCTTCATATTTGCTGCTTCCCAATAGGGCGAATTCCAAGGCACTCTGTGATGATGTGTCCTCTTGCATCCTTAACACATCGCCAAACATGGATCATCTTTGCTGGGCGACTTTCACAGACAGTGGCGATGTATTGCACATCTTATATAATGCATCATTGGAAATTATGCTGCCTGGCCATCGGTGTCCATTGATGGTGCGTAGGTGTTTGCAGTGGCAGGCATCAAGTTTGTCTAGAGCTGCCTTTGGAGCTGCCCAGCTGTTACATTTATATAGCATCAAGGATACGCAGGTTGCATTGTATATACGTAGCCTTTTTGTCAAAGGCATCTTTGATCTACGAATTCAAAGCTTCCAGAAGGACTGGAAAGTTATGTTCCTCATGACGCAGCATGCAGTAATGTCAGCAGTAATGCAAAGCAGTGAGCCCAGGATTTTACTTTTCCTCCATTTTTTGCCGCCACAATGGTCTTATGGAATCCCCCCCCACAGGTGTCAATGCAGCAGCAAAGTAACACGTGAAAAGCACAGGGGATAAACCATCTCCCTGTGGGGAGCCGATTGATGTCTCAAACTATACAGACTTCGCTGACTTGACTCGTACTCTCAGCTTGGTGTCTGCAAGTAGAAGTCTCACTAGTCGTAGCTCATTTTCATTGCAACTGGCCTGGCGTTGTAGATCCAGGGTCTTTGAACGTTTAATTGTTTCGAAGGCTCGTGAAATGTCAATACCCATTTTGTGGAAATTCCAGTGTTTGGACATGACTACTGACACAAGCATACGTTTAGCCCATACAAGGTCTGTGCAGCTGCGTCAACGTTTGACGCCACTTTGACATGATCCGGCAAATCATCAATCTTGTCTCGGATGTGGCATGGAGTAACGTTGGATAGGATTTCCGTATGTTGTTGAGGAGCACAATGGGCCGCAGATTGGCGGGGGCCATGTCGCTTCTTGGGCTTGGGTAGCACGATAAGGGTGCCTTGGCCTACAGCATCGATGGGAATTGGGAAGGTGGTGCATAAACGTTGAATTGATTAGATGCGTGATCTGTTTTGAGATGTCACTTGCATATTTGAATAGGTGATCGCTTATGCCATCAGGTCCACCCGCACGTCCATTTTTCAGGGCTTTGAGTGCTTCTCAACTTCTGCTGTTTTAATAGGTATTAGCTATAGCCTGGGGTCGTCTGAGAACTGGTGCAAGGGCTCATCATCGTGGTCGATAGTGTCCTTCAGAGTTGTGTACAGTGAGTGGTGGCGTGTAACTGTCGGAGTTCGGGCTATCCGAAACATTTTGTGACAGTCATCTGTGGCAGTGATTTCATCTGCTAGGGAATCTTTTAAGATCTTTTAAGCGGTCGCTAATGTGGTGCAGAATGTTATTGCGTTCCCTGCGTAATTCGGTATAGTCTTCACTTTGGCCAATTTGATAGATACGCAGCCGTAACGCTTTCTGCTCTGCTGTTTCAGTACAACAGGGTCGTCAGTATACCTTGTTTGGTTGTGTGTGGATGTCTTCTAACACCCCACGTCAGAATGTTCCGTTGCATCTGCTGAAATTTTTTTTATCTCTTGGCATTTTATGTAACTCCGAGGACCGCATCGTGCACCAAGCACACATGTCACTTTTATTCATGCAGTTGGAAAGTGTTCGATTGGCAATAGGCTCCAGCTCGGGGCCCTTTCAATGATCTGCAGCAGCAAAAGAACATTCCGCGCATGTTTATCATCAGGTGCAAGCAGACATGCATGCGGGGAGGCAGGCAGGCAGGCAGGCAGACAGACGGCACTGACCGGCACGCACGCACAGGCAAGCCTGTACTGGCTTTTGATGGTGAGCTAGACTTCCTCTTGTCTAAAACTGATGCTTTTGTGGATCCGGTGAGATTCAGTGCAGGTGAGAACAATGATATTGTATGAAAAATGTATTTTTTTAAAGGTGATGACATCATTTCTGTCAAAATTAAGTGTGACATACGATGACTTTTATTATGGCATTCTAATTTTATCCAGTGACAAACGATCCAACATGTATGATAATACAGTTGTATGTCATACATGCTCATCATACACGATCAAACAGCATCGGACATTGTTGGTTGAATTTGCCAACCAGTGATACCAACAAAATCACATGATTTAAATTCCGTTATACGATTGGCCGCTTCGTCCAACATGTTGTACGCTGTCGGACGAAAGTTGAACATCGTCCGACTTTTTGCGCGTATGATTCGACCTATGACACACGATCAAACATCGTCCGACTTTGTCGAATCATACATGTATAATCATACATGTTGGGTCGTCTGTCATAGGCTTAGTGTCCAATGGTGATCCCCACCAAGTTTCATCTCGGCTCTAGTATGTCCAATGTTTAGAAAAAAATAACCCATTTTGCTAGACTAATGTATTTAAGTTTACCCAGTTGAACACGAATATGGCCAATTCTATCGCACAAAGTCTTATACAAACCGGTATACGCTGCCCGTTTAGAGTCCATAGAATTAAGCACTTTGAGATTGTATCCATGCTTAGACAGCGGCTCTTTGATGTACGGATTAGAATGTTCGGGCTTGACATTTACGTGGTAGTTCCTATCATCATATGATGGAAGTTCTGTATACGCAGTGATAGTCATTCCGTAAAGCTCATTGACCAACGTTTCTACCATGTTATCATCGCATAATGGCGGGCGAATAACCTTTCCTTCCCGAAGCACCTCCGGTTCTGAAGCGTCATTGGACATCGCTCCTTGAACATGAAACAAAAACATTAATTTAACGATCATTACCCGTTAACCCTTACAGCCCAGTAGCCTATGATGTAATGCATACCATTTTGAATATTATAAAACTGATTTACCTGGGTGCTATTGCAGCAACATTGTTCCAGTCAATTTAGTTTCAAAATATTCACTGGCTTTCGTAAATAGGTATGTTGAAATGGAGACATTGAAATACTTCAACGCGAAGCCTGAAGTCTGAATCACTCTAGAGGTCACTAAAACACACGTGTCATGCG